>CBVK0100658721.1:4132-17020 GCA_900067695.1 Picea abies
CAGGGAAGCCTTGTAGTATTGGCTATGATACCACAAGTGGGAGCTAGTGAGGGGGAAACTGGGAAGTTTATATGAGGAAAATAGGAAGCTTTCCCAGAAACCCAACCTACACTTGCATGACCTTGAATGATTAACCTTTCTAAAGTACCATGTCCTCCATGTCCACAAGAAACATGTTAATGGCATCAGATTGGGTAGTTGGAGTAGTTATGACATCCTTTAGAATGTGTATTCGGAAGAATGAAGGATCGGTTGCAGTTTTCATCCAAACGTACTTGGAATTTCCCCTTCGATTTGAGAGCTTGACCTTGGGGGTTGCTTCTGATAGAAGCAAGTTGGGGAACCCAAGTAAAAAGGAGAATGTTCCAAATTGGAAAGAGGAATGGGGAGGAAGAGGGTGAAAAAACACACAAACAAAAAAAAAAAACACAAAGACAAAGTGTATGGCAATGTGAATGAGCAGACAAAGCTCACATGCACAGTCCTAAGCAGAGAAATTGGGAATTTTTCATGAGGAAAATAGGAATCTTACCCAAGACACGAATGGTCAACATTGGAATAGAGAATACCCAAATCCAAACTGGAGCAGAGAGGGTCATGGGTTGGTGCTTGCTAGAAAGAAACTGGCACTGGTAAGGGGAGGGCGTCAACAGAATTTGTAGCAGAGAGGGGACTCCCTTTTGCAAAGGAAATATAGTTGGGAAGGCACATGGTAAGTTGTGGAGTCCTTGAGCTCAATGGGAAGACGAGATTTCTGTTGTTGTTGGTTTAGTGAAGGAGAGTAACCTTCCTGGCCAATTCCATAACTTGATATTCAACTTGTGAGAGTCCTATGGTTATATCATGGCATGGCATGGGGGTGGCTTTCTATAGGAAAGCATAAGGTTAGTAGAGCCTATTGTTGGGTGGAAAGGAATCCACCCTTAGCCGGTTGGTTGTTTGAAGCTTAAATTGAAACAGATCAGTCTTACTCAATGTGTCTAGTAAATGTTTATTAATGAATATGAATTGCATTATGTTTTCAATGATGGCTTTAATATGTTGAATGAATGTTAAATATGAGTTTTAAATGGTGTAATGGATTCCCTTCTAAAGGTTAATTGGTTGCTTGTGATATCTATGCATGGGAGGTTCGATGGAGACATGTAACCATGTGTATTCCCCAAGCCTTTGAATGGAAAACTTGTAGGATATGAAAATATCACTATGGGGGCCATGGTGAAGTGCAACTTGTGTATTGAGGAAGTGGGTCAAAACTTGAGGGATTAAAGTTAAATACACTGCAGATAGTGCCATGGGAGGATGTGGGATAGTAATCCATGAAATCAACCTTAACCTTGTTGAAATCCCTATCTAATCCCAAGAGGAAACTTCATTCATTGATCCAGTGAGAATATTCAATCTCATTCTTTGATCAGAGATATGGGCTTTGGAGAAAGCCTATCAGAAGGAGGACCTTTCAGAAAAACCCAAAAACAATGTTAAGGTGAACTTCCAGATGGGAAAGTTTCGAGTCGATGAGAGTCATCGACTTACTGAGAGGGTAAGCTGACGAGATCTGGGTCACTGATCCGTCGTTCGTTAAGCCTATAAGATTATCGGAAAGGTGGAGTTTGGAAATATCCGTTGGGAGCAAGTAGAATGTTTTGACAACAGAAACCTGATGACATGAATCCGAGAGTGGTAAGAGATGGAGATATGTAGGTGATTGAGTTGATGAATATGAGTCATTAGATCTGATGGGGGTCCATCTTGATTGAAGAACCCTATCGAGGTGGTAGTGTCGATTAACCACAAAGCGGGTCTGAGATCTGATAGATTCCTGACTATTATATGTGGGAGACCAATGCCCATAAGATGTCAAAAGATTCTGATTTGGAAAAAACTATTCGAGAGAACCACGAGGTTCTGACGGGTGAGTATTTCCCTATGGTAGAAGTCTGAGTGGGAGAGAACTATTGATCTGCTTGCAAGGAATTATGACGATATCTTAGTCTTAGATATTTTCATAGGCCCCATATGTCGAGTGTCTAGAGGAGAACAAACAAGGATTTATCCATTATGTGGTTTGGAGGTTTTGAGTGAATCAAGACCATTGATTTTCCCAGCCCGTTGATCATTGGATCTGTTGGGAGAAAGGTTGTCAGAAAGGTTGGATCGGGAATAGATTGGGGGTTGTGTAGCATGTTTTCTCGATGGGAAGGATCCAGACTCACCATTGGTCATTGATCTATCTCAAATCGAGTGAGTTTGAGTCGTTAATCCATGAAATTTTATCTCCTAGTTTGTGTAGTCACATTTCACCAAAGGTTTGCTAAGAAAGGGGGACACATCCAAGGACATGTCACTACCATGACAATACACACAAACCACTATGTACGTTGGCACAGATGATGTAGAGGATTCCACATGATGGCCACGCAGGACTGAGGTTGTGGAATAGGGGGTGAGGCTCAAAGACCTTATATCGTTTCTGACTGCACTGAAACCCAAGAAAACGATCTAGTTGAGCAGGATTTTAACCATGGTGTTGAGACCCTAGATAAAAAGCATAGTGGAAAGAGTAATTTTGACATCCCACCAACCTAAGTAGGGTTTATGGGGTCGAGTGTGTTACAATCTCACTCGCCTACCTTCTCCCCTTCTATGGGAATCACACAAGGAGACCTTATCTTCCCCTTCCTATTTATCCTCATGGTGGAGGGACTGGGGTGCTCAATCAAAGAAGCAGTAGAAAAAGGACATTGAAAGAGACTCACACTTCCTGGGGAGGTGCATGCAACAAATCATCAATAATTCATAGATGATACCATGCTTATGGCCACCATTATTCATGAATCATGGACCATCAAACAAGTCTTGAAATAATTCATGGAATCCTCGGGAACGTCTATCAACTAAGGTAAATCTCAAATATTTTTTTTCAATACACCCCCTACTATTCAAGCTCACTTTGTTGGTATTTAAGCAATCAAAGAAGCTCTCTTCCATCCAAATACTTAGATGCTCCTGTGGTGGAAAACTCCTTAAAGAAAGCTTCTTGGGAGGAACTCCTAGCTTGGATGGCTAAAAAAACTAGATTGTAGCTCACTTTGTTGGTATTTAAGCAATCAAAGAAGCTCTCTTCCATCCAAATACTTAGATGCTCCTGTGGTGGAAAACTCCTTAAAGAAAGCTTCTTGGGAGGAACTCCTAGCTTGGATGGCTAAAAAAACTAGATTGTTAGTCCTTCTGATCACTCAACTTGGCTAGCAGACTTGTCCTAGTCAAATCAGTCTTACAAGAAATCCCTATGTACCTTTTTTCTATTCTAGCAGCTCCAAAGTACATCTTGAAAGCAGTTTGGAACATGCATAGAACATTCATCTAGGGTGGAACCAAAGACCATAAAAATGGGCCTTAGTTTTCTAGGAAACAATATGTCTTCCAAAGTTGGAAAGAGGACTCAGACTTCATGACCCAGAGGCCCTTATCAATGTGTTGGGAGAAAAACTGTGATGGAGGTGGATAAATAACCCTCGGTCTTTGTGGGTGCGCCTATGGAAATTAAAATATGCAAAAGATGACTCAAAAATCCAATTGATATGCATGAATAAGGCTCCCCCAAGTTCCAACATTTGGAACATAGCTTGGAAAAATATAACACTAGTTCAACATAATTGTTTCTGGAAAATTCACAATGGATGGTTGGCCCTATTCTGGGATGATGTCTGGAAGCAATTACCCTAATGGATGGAACGAGAGACCATGTTGGATATCAATAATTCCATATCCAATCAAATCAAAATGGTCGTGGCACATTACTGGCTGCTAGAGGTGGTGAACCACCAATGGCGTATCTAGCTACCCAAGGATCAATGGACGGGGTCACTCGAGCAAGGAAATATAGAGAGTTTATGGAATGAGCTTAACAACAGAAGAATCGGGGTTAGCAACCAAAAAGATAGACTTTGATGGGGAAATTAAAAAATGGGAGTCTTTACGGTTAAAGAAGCCTATCATATTGTTGTCGGGCACAAGAATAACACAAATCAAGGAATCTGGGAGCGCATATGGAAACAAAAATTATGGTCGAAGATCTCAACCTTCCTCTGGTTGTTAGCAAATAAGAAGACACTAACCTGGGACAAGCTCCTCAAGAAAGGCTTCTTGGGACCTTCAATATGCCCTCTCTGCAAATCCCATGATAAAACTATAGAGCATATTTTCAACTCTTTCCCCTTTGCATTTGAGTTATGGGAGCGGAGTGACCTGATCTTTCATAAATCTTGTCGCAACAAGAAGAGAATCTACAATATAGTTGAAAATTAGACTCAAAGCATCACCCACAATCCCATAGTCAACAGGGCCTAAAAACTTCTCCCAAGCTTTACGCTATGGAAAAATTGGAAGGAGAGGAACAAGAGCATCTTCAAAGTAGAACACTCAATCCCCAATAAGATTTGGACCAACATCACTCGGGCCATTCAGGAAACTACCCTAATTCATCCTTGGAAAGACGAGGATTGGAAGTGCAATCCGCATGAGAAAAACATCTTGAACGCCTTGTGCTTAGATCCAATTCAAATGCCTTTCATCTTGAAACCAACATCTCCTCCACACAACATGCCCTCTAGTTGGTCACCCCTTCCTCGTGGCTTCATCGAATTAAAATTCGATGGAGACTCTGAAGGAAACCTAAGCATTGTTGGTTATGGCAGGGTCTTCAAAAGTGATAATGGAAGCATTCTCAAAAATTATGCACAAAAGTTGGGCATTGATAGAAACAACACAACAAAGCTCATAACCTTGAATGAAGGATTAAAGATATCCCTCAAAGAATGCTTCACCAAATTGGTGGCAGAGGGTGACTCTCATCTCATCATCCACATTCTAACTTGTATTCAACAAGGCTCTCCTCTATCTAAAATATCTATCAGTTGGTGCCTCGAATCCTCTCTAGAGCGCATTTAACTTCTCATCAACCTGACAACCAAATCTCGACTTTCATCCCTGCTCATGTGCGACGCTCAACAAACAAATTGGCAGATCGATTGGAAAATAAAGGGATCCAAAGTACCCTAGATAGTTGGGGCAAGCCTTGGGACCCAACTCAAAATGAATCTCTAATGAAAACCTACTCTGACCTAGCATCATAGGATTATTGGCCCCCGGATGGGGTGTTGGGGGAGCGAATGATATCGAGGAAAAAGCCCAATGACTGCGTGGATGGCTATCAGGAGGGGGTGCAAAAACCAAGCACCCTCACACATGAGAACGTTGATGATGGTCATGTGGAATTTAATGTCTGATTTAATGTTAAGGAAGAGATGCACCAACGCCTCGATCATCAGCTCCTCCAGAATAGTTAACACCAACAACATGAGATAGACTCAAAGAGAATGATGAATGGTTGATCCTCGAGGCGGACGAAGGAAGGTGAAGGTTCGAGACAGACACAGATCTCTAGCGAAGGAAGGTGAAGGTTCGAGACAGACACAGATCTCTAGGCATTGAGGTCAAGGGGCATTACCACACCAGGAAGACTCCCTATTGAACGATACATTGCCCCTCCACGATGTATCTCAAGCTTGGACTTCTAGGAAAGATCCCAATCAAGTTTGATGGCACCTCGACATGGGTACCAACATGGGTACCAACGTGGCTACATGCATAGAAGTGGTGCTCCAATAGAGCCACCCAATTGTAATGCTAGGGAAGGAACCTCTAACTCCTGGGTGTAATGCGACACCAAGGTTGTAGCAACCAACTTCAAGGCGACAACCCCACCACAGTTTCATGCCCACCTGGAGGAAGTGGAAGAAAAAATCTGCATGGAGAGAAGCCTAATGATTGACCAGGAGGTGGATGAAGCAATAACTAGCTGGGTTTTGGATGTGGGTAACATGCGAGGGCACAAAATTAAGTATTGGAAGACTGTAGAATTGTATTGGCACCTCAAAACACTATTGGGACAGATGTTGCAAACCAGAGAGGATGCTTAGAATATTATCCAATTAAAATTGGACGACCTTCACTTGTTGCTCAAAGAAGCCTTGGTTCGTCTCTCTCCCTCAAGCACAATGATGACAACCTCGGCCCCGAAAAGCACTTTGCAATCGACACCTGAGTCGCCTCAGGACTCAACTGCAAATCCCCCATATCACTCACCAGTATGTAAATCTTTTTTTGGTTTTTGTTTTATAACACAAAGTAGTGGATACACCAAATCTTCCCACAAGCTCCAATTCTAGAAAGGGTATTCTAAAGAACTTCTTTGAAACTATGAAGGGATGACTTATTCCTTTGTTGTTGATTTGGTTTCCTAGTTTAACAACAAAACTTTTATGTACAATTTTTCAAAAGATAGATTAATATAAGTTGTTATGTGTGATTAAATAAAAAAACATTAACAAAATTTGTAAAAAAAATAATAACACAAATTTTATATAATTTTGATTTTTTTATTCATATTAGACCATAGATCAAAATACCACGCACTAGCTGCTGCTGTTGTCCTTGTTGGATAACAGCCGCTTCCATTCTAAAGATGGTACAGCTATATTATTTTACAAACATGTACTAGAAAGAGCTTTGACAAGTACAAGAGAGCTTTGTCCTCGTACGTTTAAAGTAAAGACGTAGCTGCAATCTGTTCCCCTCTATGAAAAGTGAAAGCTAATTGCTTCCGGACCATAGAACATCAGGCAATCAAAACACTGGACATCCCTTGACAACAATTCCTGGGGCAGTTGGACAGGAAGCAAGAGGACAATGGTCCAGATCTGTTCCCCACCATCCTAAATTCCTATTCTCCATGCCAAGTGCGAAGTATAGCAGCACTCCCATAAAGGCTGTGCCAGCATCTAGGGCTGCAGATAGCACGTAATTGTATCGCTGCCACCATTTCTTCCTGTAGCGGAATACAAAATAGTTGAAGACAATACCTGTTATGATCCAAGAAGCAATGTTTGCAGGAGTGGCAGGAGGCATGCCAGCAAACCCATATGAAATGACAGGTATGTTTATGTGTTTGATCCATTTTTGCTTGGGGAACAGCTTACTCATAATCCAAACCGGCACAGGGAGAAGTGCACCCACGAGGAAAAGCCAGACCAGATTTCTGTAGAGCCCATGCTGTCCAAACAGGCGCTTTGGACCGACAAGACCCCATATGACAGACGCATCAAATGTTACTCTGTACTTCGGACATGTCCAAGGGCTGTCAGGAGGTAAAGCATCCCCATCACAGATGTGTTCTATAGATTCCAACATCCACCATGCAACACCCAGATTCACTATGCCTGCAACAACTGTGCCAACAAGCTGTGGAAATCAAACTGAGTTAGCACCAGAATGTAGGCTGAAGCTTTTAAAAAATGAAAGGTAAGAATAACATCTATATTCAAAAATAAGAACCACACCTGAGCAGTGTACATGCAACGTGGAGGAATTTTCATATAGTGACCAAGCTTGAGGTCTGCAAGGAAGGAGAGCGCATGTACGCTACTTATCCTGCCGTAAATCTTGAACAGTAGATTCGCTATAGGTTTACCAGGCCATATGTAACCAAATATGTACTGTGCTATAATGTCATAACCTGGTTGCTGATTTTATAGAAAATCGCAAAAGTTTCTTCAGTCACTTAAACCAAGCTATTGGGTTTCATCCCCTTCTAAAAACACAAGAAAGAAATGCCAAATTCCTTGGTAACATTCAAACTCCAAGAGGCATTCAATGAAGCAATACAAGAGGGTAAGAGGAAGAAACGGAAGATATAAAACCTGGTTCGTAGTTGCCTGAATGACTCCAATCGGAAGAGTTAACAACCATGAGAGTGCACATGCCATTATCATACCCCACCATGGAAGTTGAACCTCATCCTTCCATACAAATGATAATAAAAGACAGAATGCCATGCTGCCCGCTAACAATATGAGAAACCACCATTCCGGGACTTCCTTATAATTCCTCATCAAGCGTGCATGCACATCTAATTTGCCAGTATTTATAGCAGATCTGCTCCTCTTAAGCATGTCACTGCGATCATAAAATTCACCCTTTATCATCATTAAAAGAAAGGACACCCTATGGATTTTAAAATTGTCAGAAGAATAAAGAAAGGGGCAAATGAATTACGTAGGGGGACTCACTGGCCATTGAAGAGGAGCACATGTGTAATTGTTGCTGCAATTCTTGCAAAGCCTGATCCGATAGAAAGTGCAAAAAGAGGGCTAAGATATAACTTGCCATACTCATTATAGGCCCTTTCATCCAAATTATACTGCCGTGTCAAGATCCGTGTTGTATCATATTTCTGACCAGTAGCAGTAAACAGCTGACTAGAGAAAATGGGGAACTTCCTAGAGTCAAAGAGGTTGTATTTCCAGTAAGATAAAGGAACGATTATGTAAATGAACATTACAAACCCAACAGCGACATTAAAGATTGAAACCCATGGTGTGACTAGAGGACTTCCATGATATGCTGAAATTCCGGCCCAATCAAAGGAGAAGGCTCCAAGACCTAAACCCTTGTACCCTGAACCAATTTGATTAGCTGTGATATTATGTGGCCATATCCAACAAACCCATGAGAAAAATGTCAGAATTGTGAATAGGTATCCAGGCAGTGCGTAGTATATAAAGCTTGCCACTGCAAATATTGCGAAGAATTGCATTCGTGACAGTCTCTTCCTAGAATAGTCCTTTTCATGAAGAGCCCTGATTTACATTCAAATAAGTTCTCATATCAGAACAAATGAAGTAGAAAGCATATGCAAGAATGTTACATTCTAATGTTCTATGGCATGCTCACTAAATTACATCTACAAATAGAACAAATCTAGATCAATCCAATGTGCATGCATTGCATGGTTGTCTAAACTTCCAAGGTTTACTGAAACTAAGGTAAATGTGGTAATTCCCTTGTTTGTTAGCATGCTTCTTGCCAGTTTAAGTGGTGTATATTCCTGTGTCTTCCTGGGAGGCAGTTTCTTTCGCTTAGATAGCAAAAACTAAGATAATAACTATAGAGACATTTGAGCCTCAAACATAATCCTCGTGGAGAAATTAATTGAACAGGTTCTAGAGGGCGCCTGGTTACAATTTAACTTCAAATTCTATCAGTTCTTTCAATTGATGAACTTCATTATACGATGAAAGAGCAAGTCAGATGATAAAATGGCAAAGCTATCAAGTTTTGATGTCTTAGTTTGGCTTTTAAAGCTTACTTTTCCTTGTTTACTTTTTTACATTTACTTAATATGATTAATATTTTACTACTATTACCAGTAATTGTCATGTTTACCTAATTAACAAAGATTAATATGTATAAACATCTCATTGTCAAATTGTCAAATTCAGTTGCTTCAATAAATCTTTGGATATTCATCAACCACAATCATCATGTTACTGCTAGTATTTAAAGCAGTGGAGAATTCCATGGACACACAATGCAATACCATATAGTGGAACTTGAAAAGCTATCAGTTTCAACAAGCTTGGCAAACAATATACACCTGGCTTTTAATGCTATCAAGGTATATTATTTAAAGCAGTGGAGAATTCCATGTGTTCACGATGCAATACCATATATTGGAACTTGAAAAGATATCAATTTCAACAACCTTGGCAAACAAATGCACCTGACTTTTAATGCTATCAAGGTATATTATTTAAAGCAGTGGAGAATTTCATGGTCCACAATGCAATACCATATACAATGCAATATCATATATTGAAACTTGAAAAGTTATCCATTTCAACAAGCTTGGCAAACAACATAAATCCTACAGTAGTTTAATGTTGATTTATATATTGTCTTGAAAAGTTATCAATTTCAACAAGTTTGGCAAATAACATATACCCTGCAGCAGATCATTTAATGTTTTATATGTTGATTTATATATTATCTAATTTCAAATGCTTTTAAATAGGACTAAATATATATATCACAACATATTGAGCATTAAATGTTCTGATGTCAAGTGCACATTGATAACCCCAACTTGATATGACCTCTACAGCAATAATATTAGGAGTGGGCTAACTTGGGAGCAATCTTCCTTCCCAAGTTATTTTTCGGGCAGGTTTTCCAGTAGTCTGCTTTTAAATTTCCAGCCAATCCAAACTTTGATCGATTTTCTGAGCAATCTGGATTGGTTTAAAATGGGGCATAACCCTTGGGATAAGGTTTTGAAATGCATGGAACATTGATCCATGCGAAACTCAGACTACCCCTGAAAATTTGGCCAAATTCAAGCCCATTTTTTACCTGAAAAGCGGAACTCGAGAGAAAAGATTACTCCCAAATTAACTTACTCCATAATATTATAGTGTATGGCATGGGTGTTTTAGCTACAAAACCAGAAATACAGTTTCAACCTCAACGGACAGGATTTATCAAAGCTTGTTTTCTTCTGGATAGCCTTCTCACTTAGGAAAGCGTAGAGTGGGCAAAGGAAACTAGGCAAAATGTTCTCGTTCTCAAAATAAACTTAGACTTTGACCAGGTTTATGACAGGATTGAATGAGACCTCATTCTTAATATTTTTTCAGTGGCTAGGATTTGGAAACTTATTCACTCGAGCAGTTTGAACTATGTTCTCAAATGCCTCAACTAAAGTGTGTGTGTGTGAAGGGTGGCCTTTTTGAGGTAATCCCTCCAAATATTTATCCGAAAAGGATTCCCCTTAACTCCATACTTGTATGTTGTTGCAGCAAATGCCTTGGGTTAGCTTCTAGAAGTTTCTTGAGTTCAAAGACAGATCCAAGATATTCTAGTACCTGGAGATGGGAAACTGCTTAATGACCACTTTGCAGATGATTCAACGCCGCTCACTCCAGAGCTCAACAAAACTCAGTTAAGGGTACCATGTAGTGATAAGTGATAAGTGAAAAAAAGAGACAAGGGCAGCAGATCTTCATAAAAGGCTTGATAAAATATGGATCATCCATCCAGGAGAGAAAGGAGGCAACTCTCGCATCCCTTTGGCCTAAATGTTCCAGAAAAAGACACCTAGAACTGGGTTCTAAACAGATTTGAAGGAAATCTTAGAAAATGGTGGCTGCAAGATATCCCATTCGCAGGAACGATTAGCATAGCAGACAAAATTCCGGTAGCAAGACATGTCCATTACTCATGCCTTTTCTATGCTGCCTTAGTAAAGAATAGAGGTAATAGAGTGTTACCCCTAGTGGATTGGGGTATTTGGTCCCTTCCACATTAAATTGGTGTAGAAATAACTAATTAACCTTCAATAAGACTGTTTAATTGTATAACTTAAGGAGATATACATATCGTATCTCCTCGGGTTTTAACAAATAACCTTTTAAAAATAATCGATCTAAATCATAAACTGCTTAAAATCAAACCTAAATGAATTGTTGTTTCTAGTTTTATTCACCCATTCCCTTTTATTCGCAAGGATTCCTTCTTATGGGAAGAATGAAAGATAATAAAATTTGAAGATTTACGAAATGCTTCTAAGGCAGCTTAATATTTTGTCCGAAAATTCTCAGAACTTACAGGTATTACTAACAGATGCGAGGACAGGAAAAGCAAATATGATTCAAAGATATGCTAGATCATTGGAATTACTTCAAATAATTAGAAGCAACTTGGTGTTTTGTCTGAAATTTCTTTGAAGTTACAGGTATCGAGAAGAAGATATGAAGCAGGCAAAGCAACTTACTGGCAGCTGCAGGCTTTCTAGGCTGGTCTGCAGGCAGTTACTCAAGGAGATTGTGTGTTTATATTTGAATGGTAATTTAAGCTTAGAATTTTTTCCTGATGTTGGAAACAGAATTTAGTTGGTGATGTTTATCAAAAATTCAACTCACCACGAATTCCAATTTTGGTGTTGGAGAGAGAAGGAATCCTGCCAAAAATATATTTTGAGATATTTATTTTGCTTCAATACTTTTAGAATATTTCATCAACTATTTTTAAGAACTTTACTTTTTTATTTACAAGTATGTTTTTATGCAAACAGAAACATTGTTTTAAATTTGGATTAGTGTCTTTAATTCTGAACAGATTGTAATAGGCCCTAACTGTACATGAAATGTAACATCAAATCGTCTATTTTTAAGATGTGAAGAAACGAGCTAGACTCCCTTCTGCCACGTTTAAGGCAAGAGAATGTGCATACCTGAAGAGTGAAACCTGTGCCAAGTTGGAAGGCCACCACATATCTGCAGGTTCTACGAGATAGAAGGCCACCACATATCTGCAGGTTCTACGAGATACTTCCTCAGCAAGCCAGCCCAGCCATAACCCAAAATCTGGGGTGACAGAAATGTCTTATGAGTGATATTTTAAACAGATTAATCTTTCAATGCACAAACTGAGGAGATTCTATATTCTGTATTGAGGAAGATGATAAAAGATGAAGATGAGAAAGCCTCTGCTTTTGTAAATCACTGATCCGAGGAGAGTGAGCAGAAACTTCATCACAAGCAACCAAGCATGGCTGTGTTCTTTGCTCTCAGTGCACAGCCTATCCAATAGATTGGGACGAAGTCTCCACTGGTTATCATGGTTGGGGTTCGGCTTTCTGTATATTATAATCATAAACTTTGTTCTCCATGACATATTTTCAAAAATTGAATGAAACCCACAAACTTTGTTCTCCATAACATATTTTCAAAGACTGAAACCCACTTATCAAATACTCTGCACACGAAATCCATATAACAAAGTAGGAAGATATGTATTGTCTTACCTGCGTTGTGAGTACGATGATGAGAGCTGCGATAAAGCTAAGATTTTGCTTGTAATAAGCTTTCATGACATTGATTGCCCCAACTGAATATGCATCTCCACCACCATAAGAGACACCAGAGTTAGCAAAGATGGTTATGAGTACATGCTCTTTCATGTTGAAGGGTCCTGGATTCACACTCC
>CBVK0100658805.1:0-13055 GCA_900067695.1 Picea abies
GGTAAAATAATTTTATCCTATAGAATTTGGGCTAATCATTTTTAGAATAGAGAATCTTTTTTTGGGAAAAACCTTGAAAAATTAGCCCATGAGTGAAATTTAGCCCCTAAAATCATCCCTCGGACTCTTGGCCCCTTTGAATAATTTAATTAACGAACGCTAGCTCCCTTCTCTAGGTCCTTTCCTTCATATGACCTCAAGCATAAGTATGTGATTGTGGGTGCAGGAAAGAGTGGTTTGATACCAAATTGATTTTCTCCCCACAATTCACTACAAGGTGCCACGTATTTCTTTCCCAATACCGTGGTTTAAAATGCGGCCCGCCATCCACCTTTTAACGCTCGATCACCTTATTTCCCTGCAATACGAGATGACCGTCAATCTTACGATCTTGACGGTGCTTCTGAACTGACGGTTCAAATTTGTCCCTCTCAAACCAACAGATGTGATTTTCTCTGGCAATCCAGGCTTCAGATTTTTCGACTCTCAAATTTTTTCTTTCTTCTGGAGTGATTTCTCTTAAATGTCAGATCATCTGCCACACATCCTCCTCAATCAACAACTCTTCTTCTGCTTTAGAACTTTGGCCCCTTAACCAGATCAACAGTTCCTTGACCCGCTTCTTGATCGACAATCGATATCTCCTTTGGATCTTTGGGACTTTCACCCTTTGCTTTCCTCTAGACTTCTAGATCTGGCACCACGTGTCTACCTTCAATAGACGACTCTTGTCCTCTTCGGGACTTCGGCCTTCATAATTCTCAAACCTCAACTTGTTCACGCTCTACTTCTCCTGGAGCATTTTACCTGGAGTCCATGATCTAATGTCACATGTCCTCCCACAGATCGATGACCCCCAGCTACTTCGACTATTCAGGCTTCGACGATCTCAAATTTTACTCCTTCTCTTTTCCCCAAAGTACTTTCACCCAAAGATTACGATCTGACACCACGTGTCCCTCTGGATTTGACGATCTAGATTCTTTTCGGCTCTTCGGCGCTTCGTCTCTTCAGTGCTTCGGGTCTTTAGTTCTTTGGCTCTTCGGGCATTCAACGCTTCGGTTCTTCGGTGCTTCAGCCCTTTGGCACTTCGGCGCTTCGACTCTTCGGTTCTTTGGCTCTTTGGCACTTCGGCTCTTCATATCTTCGATGCTTCGACTCTTTGACACAAAAGTTTTATGCTTGTGCCCTTTACCTTGAATTAGATGAATTTTGATCCTCTACGCTCAGATCCAACGACTAGGATCTATTCTTCTCCTCTGTGCTCTCCTCTGATATCTGGACGTAGATTGGATGGTCCAAGTCTCTTCTCACAACCGATCTGACAACTGTTGTCACTCTTCCTCCTAAGGTTTTGACTTCTTCTGACTTAGAAGATTTCATAAGTGTTCAAAGGCCTCGACCTTTTCTCCTCCTGTGAGTCCGACTATCTTGGTCTAATTTTCGTTTCTTTTAACACTATCTCTCTTGAGTTTTGGTACTTGGAATAAGTCTGTCTCTTCTCTCTCTTTGCGCTATCTCTTTTTTTATTTTTTAACTGACTCATAACTCCTAAAGGGTCTTAGCCCTTATGTTTCCTTTCAATGGAAAACTTTGTGTCCACCTGGCAACCTCTTTCTCATGCACACCTTGTAGAGTTCTTTCTTACAGAGTGTTTAGTAACTGTGTCTCCATGTGCTTTCTCTACACAACTCCTCCTCCAAGGTATTTAGTGACCTTGAGGTTTCTCTTGAGTTTTTGATCACTCTGGTGTGCCATCCTGACATGTTATTTTGTGACTCCAGAGAGTTCAGGTGCGCACTCCTTACGTTGGCTACAAAACCTCCAATGTTTTGTTGTGCACTCCTTGCACAGCCTAAAGAACCCAGAACGATATTTTGAACTCCATGAAGATAAAGAAATATATCTTCCTACTGCATATGAAATATAGCATGCATCTATAACATACATAAACACATAGATAACATTCAAAGAATACAGATAATTCATAAACACACCATGTGCAGGAAAAAATGCTTTTCTTTGTATTAAGATGAATGTCTGTTTACTAATGTGTACATAGAATGGACTACAACCGAGTCTCAATTCTTTCTCTCCTATTCCTATTCCTGAGATTTCGAGCTTCTCAGGATCTCCCTCTGAGAATCCTCCTCCTAAGTGTAAAATTCTATCTCCCTGAAATCTGATACAAGAGATCTCTTTACAAAAGAGGGCTCTACGAGATTATCCTCTCTCACCGCCTTAGTGCCATCACTGTCTCATTTAAGACACCATACTCCTATGACTTATTACATAAATGAAGACTGAGACCTGACTCAAATCTAGAACTATTTACAATCAACCATTAAGGAGTCCCTATCCACTACCTGTACAAAGGCATGGCTTGGTTCTTATGGCCTTACAACACAAAATCCATATTGGATCATATTTCAAATTTAAAAATGGGAGGGGTCGGTGCCTCTCCCTCTCTTGAATGCGCGCTGATGTGCTGGAATGTTGGTGCACTTCTACGGTGGAGTGATTCTCCTGCATCATACTCCATTGTTGGGAAAATCATGAGCTCCTGCTCATGAGCTCCTATTCTCGAGTGTTTAAACCCCCCTAGATCCCAAAACTTTCCTTGGAGCTGTCCTCTGGCTCATCTGTTATGTTGTTGTTGTTGTTGTTTCTTCTTATTCTTCTTCTTCCCTGTTGTTATGGAAAGTTCTCCTCTATTCATCTTCCTCTTGTTGACTTCTTATTTAGCTTATCTGAACATTAGGTCTCTTATATCCTCTATTACTCAATCCAACTGCTCCAATGGCTGGCTCTTCTTATGTAGTCTTCTATGTTGCACTTTCTTCTTCTCTCCATATTTATCAATGGGCAGATCTTCTTGATCTCCCATGATATCTTCATCGCCTATGGCATTAGCTTGCCACCTTGCTGCAGTTTCTAGTTCTACAGTCTTCTCACTGAGTTGCTTCTCAACTTCTCCCTTTGACATATTAGCTTTTGTCATCTCCTCTAGTGTTGGTTCAACTCCAAATTTTTCCAGCTATTTCCCAAGCTAGTATGCTCCTCCATATGTCTACAATATGATATGTTGTATGTGTTGGCTTTGCGCTATCACCCTTCTCTCTAGGGATTCCATTTCTTCATACAACTCAACAAAATTCATGTTGTCTATTTTGCTTTCTACTGCAAGCTTCAGTGCTACAGTCATCTCCTGTTCAGCTTCCTGGATGAAAATTTTGAGCAATTCGGCTAAATTCTCTTTTCCTTCTTCTAGGGAAAACATCAATGCCTACTCCATCTCCTCTTCCTCAACAATCTATGTTGGCTGCCCTTCTATTGCTACACTTGTAACACTTATGCTAGTCTCTACTTAGCAGGAATGATTTGATTCCTCCAATGATCATAACACTCCTCTGATCCTCCTCCTTTGTGATGGAAGTATTTAACTTCTCATCATCTTCATTCACATGGCTTACAAAACCACATGAATCTTCATCTATCAATACTCCTTGCTGATATGAACTCTCCCCGGAGCTCCTGAGACTTTCAGATAGTCTCATTTCCCTTCCCTTGCCCACCTAGAAATTTGGGATTTCTCTCCTGCTCTCCTGACAGTCTATGAGATCTCCTGATCCCATCTCATTTCCCACCTGGAAATATGAATTTCCACTACTTTCCTCCTAACAGTCTAAGATATCCTCACTTGATCTTATACTATTTCCCACCTGAAAATTTGAAAATTCATCTTTGCCCTCCTGTTATTTTATGATACCTGTAACTGATCTCCCTTCCTCATCACTGAGGGTTTCTCCGACTTCTGGCTCACAAATGAAAACCATATCCTCCTCAGTGTCACTTATATTTTCAGCATGCCTTATCCACCTCCCTACTACGTGTTGCTTCTTTATAGACAATAACTTTTTGCCATTTTACCTTCCTTTTCACAGATCATTCATACCTCCAGTGTACCTTTGCCTCCTGCTGCATCTTCAATGTTAGTCTCTCCATTCTTTCTCTTATATCAATGATCTCCAGATCCATATATGAATTTATTTTCCTCTTGTATCTTTCTCTCTGACCACGTTCATGGCCTTCAGTAGCCATTTTCACCCTCTACTTACCCTCTTGGAAAATCTGTGCATTATTCTATTAAACAGATCATTTCCAATTTTCCGTTGCAGCCAACATCGCTATCCAATTATTGTTGTGTATGTGTAACCATCATCCATAGAGCATCAGTACTCTGTATTCTTTCACTTGTTGTCTATAAGAAAAATTTAATTTCTGATACCACTTGATGTTATCAGATTATCTCCTTTAACCATCTCCCTCTTATCTGTTGTCTACAAACAAAATTCAGCCTTCTCCTCTTTCTCTTTCGCCTGAAATCTACAGATGAAAATTCAACTTTGATACCACATGATGCAACCCCCCTCCTGCTCCTCGGGGTCCTGCGACCTCCTGGTCTAGGATATTTCAATATACTGATTCATATCGACTCTTTGGGCCTCTAATAGACCCCAAATAACTTTACACAGGTCCCCATTCCTTCTGTGTGCAGGTTCTATCAAACCCACAAGCTCTGTCTTGGCCCCTTTGAAGAATTTAATTAACAGATGTTATCTCCCCTCACTAGGTCCTTTCCTTCATATGACCTCGTGCTATGACCCGAGGTGTAAGTATGTGATTGTAGGCATGGGCAAGAGTGGTTTGAGACCAACCTACTTTTCTCCCCACAATTCACTACAAGGAACCATGCATTTCTTTCCCAATACAGTGGTTTAAATTGTAGCCCACCATCAACCTTTTAATGCTCGATCACCTTTTGTCCCTGCAATACGAGGTGAGCATCGATCTTACAATATTTACGATGCTTATGAACTGACAGTTTAGATCTATCCCTTTCAAACCAAAGAACGTGATTTGCTCTGACAATCCAGGCTTCAGAGTTTTCGACTCTCAAACATTTTCTTTCTTCTGGAGTGATTTCTATGAAATGGTAGATCCTCTGCCATGTGTCCTCCTCAGTCAATAGCTCTGCTTTCTCTTCGAAACTTTGGACCCTTTGACCAGATCAACGGTTCCTCGACCCCCTTCTCGATCGATGATTGAGACATCCTTCGAGATCTCCTTCGAGTCTTCGATAATTTCACTGTTTTCTTTCCTTTGGAATCTAGATATAGCACCGCGTGTGTACCTTCAATCAATGGCTCTAGTCCGCTTTGGGATTTTGGCCTTCAGAATTATCAAACCTCAAATTGTTCACGCTCTGCTTCTCTCGGAGCATTTTACCTAGAGTCCACAATCTAATGCCACGTGTCCTCCCACAGATCGACGACCCCCAACTACTTCGGCTATTCGGGGTTCAACGATCTCAAATTTTATTCCTTCGATTTTCCTTGGAGTACATTCACCCAGAGATTACGATCTATCGCCATGTGTCCCTCTGGATCTGATGGTCTAGATTATCTTTGGCTCTTCTGCACTTTGACACTTCGGCTCTTTGGGTCTTCAACGCTTTGGCTCTTCAGCTCTTCGTCGCTTCGACTTTTTGGTTCTTCAGCTCTTGGACGCTTCGGCTCTTCGGATCTTCGACTCTTCAACTCTTCGAACTTCGGGAATTTCAAACTCTTACACACTTGTTCCTGCTGGAGTGATTTAACCCGAAATCTCATATCTGGTGACACATATCCCCTTGGTAATCAATGACCAATATCTACTTTGGGTCTTCGACATTGCCACTCTCTCCTTGACCACGAATTTCTAAAGTTCTCTCACTCCATAGTTGTAGATATTTCACCACCTATCCCTCTTGATGATGGACGGTCCCTAATCACTTCGAGACCTTGGGGATTTGGAGAGTCCGCTCTTCTGCACACACAAAGGGTTAATTCTCATGTGCTTTAACTTGAATCAGACTACTGTTGATCCTTTGCACTCAGATCCAACAACTAGGATATGTTCTTCTCCTATGTGCTCTCCTCTTATATCTGGACATAGATCGGACGGTCCAGGTCTCTTTCCACAATTGATCTAACAATTGTTATCGCTCCTCCTTCTGATATTTTGACTTCTTCTGACTTAGAAGATTTTCTATGTTCTCAAAGGCCTCGACCTTTTCTCCTCCTCTGATTTCATCTATCTTGGTCTCGTTTGTGTTTCTTTTAACTCTATCTCTCCTGATATTTGGGAATTGGAATAAGCCTATATCTGCTCAATCTTTGCGCTATCTCTTCTCATATTTTTTAACTGACTCAAAAATCCTAAATGGTCTCGGCCCTTCTCTTTCCTTTCAAAGGAAAACTTTGTTCCCACCTGGAAACCTCCTCCTCATGCACACCTTGCAAATCTCTTTCTTACAAAGTGTTCAGTAACTCTATCTCCTTGTTATTTCTCTGAACAACTCCTCCTCCAGGGTGTTCAGTGACCTTGAGGTTCCTCTTGAGTTTGTAATTACTCGAGTGTGCCCTCTTGGCACATTCTTTTCTAACTCCAGAGAGTTCATGTGCGCACTCCTTGCGCTCACTACAGAACCTCCAATGTTTTTTTGTGCACTCCTTGCACAGCCTAAAGAACCCAGAACGATATTTTGAAGTACATGAAGATAAATAAATATAACTTCCTACTATAGATGAAATCTAACATGCATCTACAACATACATAATCACACAGATAACATTCATAGTATACAGATAATTCGTAAACACACCATGTGCAGAAAAAACTTATTTTCTTTGTATTAAGATGAATGTATGTTTACAAATGTGTACATAGACTGGAATACAATAGAGTGAATGTATGTTTACAAATGTGTACATAGACTGGAATACAATAGAGTCTCATTTCTTTCTATCCTATTCCTATTCTTGAGATTCCAATATTCTCAGGCTCTCCCTCTCAGAATCCTCCTCCTAACTCTAAAAATTTTATCTCCCTGAAATCTGATACAAAAGATCTCTTTACAAAAGAGGGCTCTATGAGCTTATCTTGTCTCACTGCCTTAGTGCCATCACTTTCTTAGTTAATACACCATACTGCTATGGCTCATTACATAAATGAAGATCCAGACCTGACTCAGATCTAGACCTGTTTACTCTCAACCATTAAGGTGACCCTACCCACTACTTGTACAAAGGCGTGGTTTGGTTCTTACGACCTTACAACACAAAATCCATATTGGATCATATTCCGAATTTAAAAATAGGAGGAGTCGGTGCCTCTCCCTCTCTTGAATGCATGCTGATGTGCTGGAATGTTGGCGCACTACTGAGGTGGAGAGATGCTCTTCCATCACTATGCAATATTGACAAGCTCTATGTCCCTAAAGGTGAGCAACTGCAACTTATCTGAGAGGCTCACACCTCCAAGGTTGCTACACATTTTTGGTGTTGGGAATAAAATTGCTAATTTACAAAGGTATGTGTACTTCCCCAGAATGAAAAAAGACGTAGCATAGTATATTAGAGAATGTATGATTTTTGTAGCAGAAATCCCAATAACATGAAGCAAGGTCTATACCATCCCTTAATTGTACGCACTCAACCTTGGAAAATCATTTCCATGGATTTTTTGGGAGGTTTACCAATCATGTAGAAGGGACATGACAATTTATTTGTGATAATTGACAAGCTCAACAAAATGTGCATGTTGATTTCTTATAAAAAGACCATCAAGGGACATGTTTGAATAGGTCTGGGTGCACTTTGGGATACCAAGGAGAATCATCTTAGATAGGGATACCAGATTTCTCAATGCATTTTGGTCCACATTATGGGAGAATATGGACACTAAGTTAAAGAGGTCTACAAAATTCCATCCATAGACATATGGGAAGACAGAAGTAGTCAACAAGACTTTGGTTCATCTTTTGAAGGGTTACAATCAAAAGCATCCAGAGACCTAGGATGAAAATCCAATCTATATAGAACACTCTTATAATAGAGCAATCCACACTTCTACCTATAAGTCACCTTTTCAAACTTACTTTGGATATTTTCCACGGTCACCCTTAGATATTGTATATGGAAAACAAGGAGGAGTGGGGGAGGACCTCCTATGATATGGATTAAAGGTAGAAAACAATGTTGAGAAGATCACATAGATCCATTTGCAAGTACATGAGACACTGAGGAAGTCACGGGAAAAGTACAAGTCTATAAATGACTAGCATAGAACATAGAAAAAATTTAGAGTGGGAGAAAGAATATGGTTATAGTTGGATAAGGAAAAACTACATGGTCCTAGTAAGAAGATCAAGGATTTGCAGTATGGTCCTTTTGAGGTATTGGAAAAGGTGGGAGATAATTCCTACATACTAAGTCTACTCCCGTACATGTGCATTTACAAAGTAGTGAATGTGGAGAATATCAAACTCTATGAGCCTTCCATGTTGGATCAAGAGGAGGAGAATATCCTACCTTCCATAGAGGACTTAGCACCATATGATCAAGTAGAGTTAGCAAGGGACATATTTTTGTAGAAGCGGTCCAAAATTACAAGACATGGGAAACATTAGCTTTGATATAATGGGTTGAAAGGACAACTTCCAATAAAAGAATAGTGGCACTCCAGGGAGAAGGTAGAGGAAAAATTTCCTGACCTCATTTAGTAAATATTTTTGCGACCAAAATCCTCCCTAAATTAGGAAGCATGATTGGGATTGGATCATTATATTATTTTATGTATATCTCAATGCTTTCATAGTGGAAAAATTAGAGGAATCATCTTTCAGGGTCATTTTAGTGGTAGGTCCTAGTTTAAATTGGGGTTCAGAAACTTCTAGAGCCTTTTTAGGCATTAAATGACATATTTTGGGGTTTTGTTTTCTAAAACTTGTTCCCACTCCCTTGACGGTGTTCTAGACATCGAGACCTTTCCAACAATGTGGAACATGCATCAATCGGAGTTTGCATGCAAAAGTTATGCCTCTCGCAAGTTGACTTATCACATTCACCACCATGGTACGATAGGATGCCACATCAACCCCCATTATTCATGCATATGGGGCTATCCACATGAATAATTTCAAGAATATTCTAGAAGGTTCAAAACCCTACCACAATTGAGAGTTGAGGAAGTAAAAAACCTACCCCTAGATGGCTATTGAGATATGTTAAATATCGGGCCACTAGGAGGAGATGGGGTCCATTTTATATTATTGTATTTTTTTCCATAACAGAGTAGAACAACTAGGAGTGGGAAATTATAGAGCATAGCAGAGAGGGTTAATGTTCCATAGCATCCGAACATGCCAAAGGTCTTAGGTAACTCCATAGAGAGTGCCTTCTCCTTTGTACTTGCATTATTTCCATACCAGAGAAAAGAGAGCATAGCATCCTCACCTTCTAGATAGGTTTTCTCCCATAATGGTTTCCCAAAGAAAATATCTATATTATTTTGTGGATGGTGTGTGATTGCATTTTACTATTCTCTACTTTCTACATTTTATATATTTCATGCATAAGCATAAAATCAATATCTAAATATTCTGGAATCTAGAGGAATTTAACCTTCAAAATGTAGATTTCCATTTTAATTATCAGGTAATTAGTGATGAATTGTTCCATTGGAATATACAAGGTAGTTTATAGATCACCAATTCCTTGGGTTTATGTGATAACATCATCCCTCACCTTGGGATGAACATCTAGTTTTGGGTTGTGATACAAGTTACCAAGTTTATGTTATAACATCTTCATTCTCCCTCACTTCAGTACTAACATGCATCGTTAGGGTGGGGTACAAATCCTTAGGTTGGTATGATAGCTTCCTCCATCCTCCCTTACTCTAATACTAATATGATGTGAAATTATTAAAAAATATTATTTAAATGACATATCCATACTTGGCCAAGCCACTCTGAAGGGAAAAGTGTTGTTGAAATCATTATCACCTAAAAAAAACCCTCTAAATTGAAAATGTATGGCATTTATAAGCAATACCAAGAACCTCAAAAGAGAGACTTCAGAAGTTGGCTTTGTGGTGTGGTGAAAGTCCCCAAATTAATGTTATAGCAGCCCCTCCCGCTATGATACTAACATGGTTGATATTTCCAATGTTATGCCATGTGTGTCTAATTTGTTCTGCGGTTCTTATCAATGTGGTGTATAAAATGACATATGCATACAATGTGAAGCTCCTCTAAAGTGAAAATAATCGATGAAAGTTTATAGACCTAACAAAACAAATTTTAATCTAGAAATATTACTGAAGAAAATTTCACCCTTTCTGAATATGATCTTTACCTAGAAGGAATCAGATATACTAAGGAATTGGTACATCCTTTTGGGATTACAAATCTAGATGGGCTTATTATATCGCTATAATCAATCTCACCAAAGGAGCCAAGAAGTGTGAATGTTGAGACTATAGATATCAATGAGTGGAATCAACTATTCTATTCCATGAATAGCTATTCAATCCAAGTGAATCAAGCCAAATTCATGTGAGATACTAGACCAATTCTTCCACAATCTAGTGCCTTCATCCTAGTGGTCTCTCTAGCCAAAAATATCTCTCTTAGATAATCTCTTAGGAAGATATCTATCAACATGTGATATAGTGGAAGCTTTATCTTTCTAATCCCACATTAAGTGACAATCAATATCAAAATCTTTCCAATACCAAGAAAGCATATACTTTTCTCAATACTTCACAACATCTTTGTAACATAACTAAACCACCAAACTTGAAATGTTAGGAAGCAACTATGAAAACACACATTAAAAATCAACATAAGATCTTGTTTTTATGTTTCCCATTAGAGGTACTATATTTGAGCAACAACTTCATCGGATCATCACTCTAAAGGCACTACACTATACATTTATCTAATAAAGCAATTCCAATTCCTTGAAATCTAATGTCAAAAAATTCTAGTCCATGCATACTTAGGTAAGGTACACACACTCCAATGAAATAAAGGGAGTGATTGGACACCACCAAATTTGGACCATTCAACAACCTTTCTAAGTGACCAACATGAGTAGATGAAGGGAATCAACAAGAAACATAGTAATCATGAAAAATGTGTAAGATGTTTTTCAATAATAGGTAAAAATATTAATAAACATATAACTAAATATTTTGTGTTGAATCTTTGTAAACATCACTTAGACATAGAAGAGAGAGAAAAACCGACCCAAAAACATAATAATCGTGAAAAGTGTATAATATTTTTTTTGAACACCGTGAGTTTCCTAGCAAGTGGATAGATTCCTAAATATCAAAGTAAATATTTTTTGTTAAATCTTTGCAAACACCAATCACACATATAAGAGAGAGAAAAACTAACCCAAAAGGCACCCCCAAATAGTGAAAAATATCCCCACACTTTTAGCAAACATTTTTTAGCAAAGGTTTATACATATGTAATTTTTAAAGTTCTTCATTTACAATGATTTTTAGTAATGTTTTTTCCAAAAGTAGTTGATAATTTTTTTTTGAGGTAGTACACCAAATTAACATAGTCTAAGGGCTCTCCCATAGCTAGAGAAAAACTACTAGTTTAAAGTCCAAATGAATTTTCCAGAAAAATTTCCAATTACATTACACACATCACATTACTTGCTCTATTAGTTTAAAGTCCAAATGAATTTTTAAGCAAAAATCTCAATTACATTACACACAACACATTATTATTAATATAAAATACTTTATTACTTTAATTCGTTTATTCTATTAATTCTTTCTTTATATAATTATGAAAAACAATACAATTTCTAATCACAATTTCTCACAATTTCCAACAACAATTTCTCAAGGGAAATTATAATTTTCATCTCAACTCTAATAATTTAATTACAATTTAACCTATTTAAAATATAATCTAATCAGTTTCTTTTAATTTCATGCTTATAGATGAAGAATACTACAAGAGGATAATACTCTAAAGATTACAAATCATTCTAGGAATTTACAACATATAGGTAATGGAGCTTTTTTAGTGAATTGACATAATTCTCAACTTTAACCCATTAACCTTTCCTTCACTAAAGTAGCATAATTAATAATTCAAAATGAACATTTCCTGTTTAAAATGATAAAAATATCTATGTAATGGGAAAGCCTTACCTATAAATATTTAGAGAATTGAAAATAAAATAGAATAAACCTTCACTAACAACAATTCCAATTATCTTCAAAACGAACAGTAAATATAAATAACACTTTGGATAACCGTGAGAATAAAAATACTTTCCTCCCAACCTAAATCCCTCAAGATACAAATTAATTGTTATAGAGTACACAATCCCCAAAAATACTACCAACTCTCTCCTCGACACCCCTCCTCACACCCACATACCAAATCTGTTAATCCCCATGGCTACACACTCAAGGCAATGTATTTGGATTCTAATATGTTAATCCCCATGGCTACACACTCAAGCCACCCCTCCTCACACCCACATACCAAATCTGTTAATCCCCATGGCTACACACTCAAGCCAATGTATCATAATCTCCCCATTTGGTATATCTCATCTCCTGTATTTGGATTCTAACCCAAAAGAATCCATGAGTACACCCATGTGACACAAATATCAAACAATGAAATATTATTATTCTAGTTGCATGCAAGTGTCATGTGCCAAGTGATTCCTCGTGCACATGCAATCACTTTTTCTATTTAAACTTAATTACATTTTCTTAACCATTCCCTAAATACTCGTAATATTATTTATTTATTTGTCATGCACACAATATTACTTAATTCAATACACAATATCTAAAATGTACCTATTAATAGGCCTAATACTAGTACACAAAGCCTAATAATAATACTAGTACACAAAGCTTGATGTACCTATTAATAGGCCTAATACTAGTACACGAAGATGGTGATTGATGTGTAGAGTTTCAAATAGGTCCGTTATGAAATAGAAAGAGGGAAACAAAGAAGAATATACAATTGGTGATATCCTAAGATGGTAACCTTTTCTAACTTAACATTTAGTTTCTTTCAAACTTGAATTAGATATATAAACTATGGTGAAATCTATTTTTTCCACTAGGTGTGAGTCTACAACTTCATTTGAGAATTATTGGAAAGGACCCAA
>CBVK0100658821.1:0-13948 GCA_900067695.1 Picea abies
GAAGTGTTTTCATAAAGTGACTTTATAAAGTGATTTTATAAATTCAAGTTAAGCCTTTTAATATTTAATGGGTAAAAATGACTTTATGAAAAGTGGGTCACTTAAGTGATTTAAGTGAACTCAAAAAAATATTAAGTCGTGACCGTTGATCTCAAGGGAAGGTGAAGAGTCACTCAAGGGAGACCAAGGGTCATAGGAGTTACTCATTAATGAGTAATAAAAGGAACACTAGAGGAGAGACGAGACACACCTTTTGGGAGGAGAGGTTGAAAGGAATGTGAAGAGTCATGCACATTCCAACAAAATTCCAAGAGAGTGTTGAGATGAAGGAGAAAGGAGAAGGAAAACAAGAGAAGGGGCTCACTTTACAAGAGGAAGAGAGGGCACACACCCCAAGACAAGTACAACATTGAATGTTGGTCCTTACAACTGAGAAAGGAGCAGTATAATACGAATTTGAAGAGGGTTGTACAACTATGAATGCACATAAATCGAGGCTATAGATGGCATAGATTATAGACACTGAGGTTACTCAGTTTTTTTGGATAAGAGTGTTGTTACTTTGTATGAATGCTAAGGAATTTTTTTTGATGTTGAAGACCATACAGTAGAGAGTATATTGTTGATTATTGGCACAGTTTTTGAGGTAGATTTTTGTTGTTGATAATGTGGTGATTATTGGCACAGTTTTTGAGGTAGATTTTTGTTGTTGATAATGTGGGGTTTTAGCACATAAATATATGTGTTTGTGGGCAAAGTTTGTAAGTTAAGAACTATAATTAATGTTGTTGTAAACTCATAATTTCTTCTGTGAATCTCAATAAAGAAGACTCTCTTGGACTGATTTTCCCATTTTGGGTTTTTCTAGGGGCATTGCTCATAAATTCCATGTGTGAAATGTGGTGAATGTGTTGTTGTTAATTTCTATTTCCACTGCTATATAATAAAACTGAAAAATAACAAGCACTAAACTACGAATCCCCATAAACTAGTTAGTGCAATGCATAGAGCATGAAAAATACAAATTCTTCAAAAAATGCACTAAAAATGGAGTCATAATCACAAAGTTATTCCCGTTGGAAAATCACCTTTAAAAATTGAAATGCCTATGGATGTGAAAAGTTCACTGGGAAAGATGACATGGTGCATCATTGTATAATTGCCAATGTGGTAGGCTAAGTTGGTAGGTCACTGCACACGAGCATTGATGTAGTAGTGCACATGTTAGGATAATGTGGCAAATTGTTGACATGGAAACATTTGATTGTGATACATGACAATGTAATGTGGCATGTTGCCACATGGTTGTGATGGCACATTATTATTCTTACATGTTTTTTGTCACACTAACATGGAAATCATGTGGTATTTTGACCAAAGGGTCCCCATGGAAATCTCTAATAGGTTGTTTCTACGTAATAGGGGTCAAGGATTCATCATGGCACACATGACAAATGTGAGCTCCAAGGTTGTGCATGGGAAGGGTCAAGGGTTCTACATGTCACATGTGATATATGTGAGCTCCAAGGTTGTGCATGGAAAGGGTCAAGGGTTCCACATGGCACGTGATAGTTGTGAGAACCAAGGTTAGGGGTGGGAACAAACATGGAAATCATGTGGTATTTTGACCAAAGGGTCCCCATGGAAATCTCTAATAGGTTGTTTCTACGTAATAGGGGTCAAGGATTCATCATGGCACACATGACAAATGTGAGCTCCAAGGTTGTGCATGGGAAGGGTCAAGGGTTCTACATGTCACATGTGATATATGTGAGCTCCAAGGTTGTGCATGGAAAGGGTCAAGGGTTCCACATGGCACGTGATAGTTGTGAGAACCAAGGTTAGGGGTGGGAACACCTATTACAAAGGTGAGTGGTTCTATGGTAGGGGGAAAATTATTGCTCTAATAGGGCCTTGGGTAACACCCCAAGGTCATGTTGATGTATTTAGAATCAAATAGGTACTTCCACATATGCTTGGTGTCTAGCATGTGAAAGTCGTCCATAATGGCTCTCAAAACCTTAGACAATTCACTTTATGAGTTAATAATTAAAGTGAATGACCATTTTAATTAATGAATTCACTTTATGAGTTAATAATTAAAGTGAATGACCATTTTAATTAATGTGAGTTTAATTAAGTTAAATGCATAAGTTCTTGGCATTAATAGCTTAAGTGAGTTGATTAAATCATAGTCATTAGATATAAAGTGAAGGGGAGATCTAATCTTAGTCCTTGATCATGTTAGGAGATCTAGGGTCAACTCAACATAATAAAAGGAAACCTAAGTGAGAGGATGAGACACACACAGAGTGAAGAGATCTCATTGATTGGGTGAAGATGAAAATTCATCCAAATGTGAGTGGGCAGGGCCAAGGAAGGGAGCAAAGGGGAAACAAGGGAAATAACAATTATATAGGCTAGGCCATTTGTTGCATTATATTTTCCTCTAATGGGCCACTATCCTAGGATGGGAGCCCAAGTATTTTAATAAAAAAAATAAACTCATATATGGTTTTCCCTTCAAGGTTTTTTACAAGGATGTTTACCTAGATATCTTGTGCAACGTGTATCGTTTTAGTTTTATGTTTGCACTGATTTAATTCATTAATAACCTAGTTGTTCTTTTAATTAATAAAGTGATTTTATTCAAAATTATTAGTCAGGTGTTGGTTTGAGATAAATCAACGTGGTATTAGAGCTACGGTTCTTAAGAGGAGAAACCAAAATTTCCAAGATCGTAATTTATTTGCAAAGCAGGAAACCACGCGGGTGCAAAGGGAAAAGTGACCATACAATCATATGGGTCATACATACGGTTGAGCATGTTTGCAGCTGTTGCAGAATTATGATGCAGTATGGGAAAAGGAGGAATATCGAGAAACAATCATGATGGTTGGGAGATCAACCTCTGAAGTGATTAGGTTGTTTGTTGTTGTGGACCTGGGGCGACTGAGGTGCAGTCAAACTAGTATGTGGATCAAAGAATAGATGATTGAGTGGGAGCTGCTAACAACAACTAAGGGATCGAGTGTGAGGTTAGTTGGGACATAGAAAGATACACATGTAGGGGTGAGTTCATGGGGTTCCCTAGAGAGTCGCCAATTGGACGTCGGGAGGTAGCCGCCAGAGGTAAAGGGTGTTAGATTTTGGTAGCTAGGAGGTACTTCTACATTGGAGGTGCCTATCATGTAGAAGTGACCAAGCATATTTGTCTCTAGTGACTTTATGAAGTTTTTTCATAAAGTGACTTTATAAAGTGATTTTATAAAGTAAGTTAAGCCTTTTAATATTTAATGGGTAAAAATGACTTTATGAAAAGTGGGTCACTTAAGTGATTTAAGTGAATTCAACGAAAGATTAAGTCGTGATCGCTGATCTCAAGGGAAGGTGAAGAGTCACTCAAGGGAGACCAAGGGTTATAGATCTCAAGGGAAGGTGAAGAGTCACTCAAGGGAGACCAAGGGTTATAGGATTTACTCATTAATGAGTGATAAAAGGAACACTAGAGGAGAGACGGGGCACACCTTTTGGGAGGAGAGGTTGAGAGGAATGTGAAGAGTCACTTGGCACATTTCAAGAGAATTATGAGAGAGTGTTGAGATGAAGGGGAAAGGAGAAAGAAAAAAAGAGAAGGGGCACACTTTCTATGAGGGAGAGAGGGCATGCACCCCAAGACAAGTACAACATTAAATGTTTGTGCATACAACTGAGAAAAGAGCAGTACAATATAGATTTGTATAGGTTTGCACAATTGTGAATGCATAGAAATCAAGGCTACATATGGAAAACATTTCTAGGCATTGAGGTTGCTGAGTTTTGGTCCATAAGAGTGTTGTTACTGTGTACAAAGTGTGAGGAATTTTTGCTGATGTTGAAGACCGTACAATAGAGACTATACTGTTGATTATTGGCATGCTGATGTTGAAGACCGTACAATAGAGACTATACTGTTGATTATTGGCATAATTTTTGAGGTAGATTTCTGTTGTTGATAATGTGTGTTTTTAGCACAGAAATATATGTGTTTGTGGGAACAATTTGTAAGTTCATCACTATAATTAATGTTGTAGAATACTATTGTTGTAAACTAATAATTTCTCATGTGAAGTTCAATAAAGAAGACTCTCTTGGACTGGTTTTCCCATGTTGGGATTTTCCAGGGGTATTGCCCAGAAATTCAATGTGTAAAATGTGGTGAATGTGTTGTTCATTTATATTTCTGCTGCTATATAATAAAACTAAAAAACAACAAGAACCAAACAATGAATCCCCATAAACTAGTTAGTGCAATGCATAAAGGATGAAAAATAGACATTCTTAAAAAAATGCACTAAAAATGGAGTCATAAACACAAAGTTATGCCCATTGGAAAATCACCTTTAAAAGTCAAAATGCCTAAGGATGTGACAAGCTCACTAGGCAAGATGACATGGTACATCATTGTATAAATTCCAACATGGTAGGTCGATTTGGTATCTCACTGCACACGAGAGTTGATGTGGTAGTGAACATGTTAGGCTAATGTGGCAAATTTTTGACATGGACACATTTGGTGGTGATGCATGGAAATGTAATGTGGCATGTTGCCACATGGTTGTGGTAACACATTAGTCTTCTTAAATGTTTTTTTTCACACTGACATGGAAATCATGTGGTATTTCGACCAAAGGGTCCCCATGGGAATCTCTAATAGGTTGTTTCTACGTAATAGGGGTCAAGGGTTCCACATGACACATATGATAGATGTGAGCTCCAAGGTGGTGCATGGAAAGGGTCAAGGGTTCCACATGGCACATGTGATAGATGTGAGATCAAAGGTTGTGCATGGAAAGGGTCAAGGGTTCCACATGGCACGTGATAATTGTGAGGGTTCCACATGGCACATGTGATAGATGTGAGATCGAAGGTTGTGCATGGAAAGGGTCAAGGGTTCCACATGGCACGTGATAATTGTGAGATCCAAGGTTAGGGGTGGGGACACCCATTACAAAGGTGAGTGGTTCTATGGAAGGGGGCCACATATTGTTCTAAAAGACCCTTGGGTAACACCCCAAGGTTATGTTGATGTATTTAACATCGAATAGGTACTTCCACATAGGCTTGGTGTCTAGCATGTGGAAGTCGTTCGTAATGCCTTTCAGAACCTTAGGCAATCCACTTTATGAGTTAATAATTAAAGTGAATGACCATTTTAAATTAATGTGAGTTTATTTTAGTTAAATGCATAAGTTCTTGGCATTAGTAACTTAAGTGAGTTGATTAAATCATAGTCATTAGATATAAAGTGAAGGGTAGATATAATCTTAGTCCTTGATCACATTAGGATATCTAGGGTCTTGGATTTAGGGTTGACTCAACATAATAAAAGGAAACATAAGTGAGAGGATGAGACACACACATAGTGAGGAGATCTCATTGATTGGGTGAAGAGGACAATTCATCCAAGTGTGAGTGGGTAGGGCCGAGGAAGGGAGAAAAGGGGTTGTTAGTCCCTAAAGTTGCACTTGACCGTGAGAGGGCAAGCTAGGGCATCATCGGGTTATTGCAATGGTATTTTTAAGGGTTTTCTGAATAGGTTTTTAGAGAATGGTTGAAAGTTGGTTCAAGGGTTCAAAATAAACACATAACTCAAAATAAAGCCAGAAAATATTCCATCGATTCAGTAAATGGTAGTCACATTAATAGATCAGACAATAAGGTAAATAAAGAAATAAAATATGAGAGTATTCAATTTGTTAACCCCATATAGATTTCTTATTTCAAAATATCATTGAGAAACAAGAATATGTACTTGAAAGAAAAACTTGATAATAAACAAGAACAATAAAGTGTTCATTGTGTTACTTAAGATCAAGGAATCAATGCATTGCAACATAAAAAATGACTTCAAGTAAGAAAATAAATAGAATATGAAGTGAAAGAAAATCTGACCATCAACATGCCTTTGCCATTTAGTATCAATGTGGAATATAAATTGTCTTACAGTGGATTTACAAAATAGGTCCTTGAATGCCCAACTTATCGACCTTCATACAATCTTTCTTGTGTCTATTTAAAGTACACATAGTATTCCTATAGATCCTATTTTCTAGTTTACAATTTGTAATAGGATCTAGTCAATGCCTATCTCCTAGGAGAATCAACTCAAATGAGCACTTATAATGCCAATATAGTAGAAGGCTCAACAACTAACCCAAAATTATATTTTACAAAACTTGGCAAATCCCACAAAATTTGTAATCATATCTTACTAAGTTGTTCCTTCCGAAATATCAAAATTTCATTTGATCCAAATATAGGAAATGAACTGTTCATCCTTTACTCCCTGAGTAATAACATCAAAACATTCAAAACTGAAGGAAAGGAATTCATCAACCATTATGGTATAATTGTTTTACTACACTGGCTTTGGTGTCTCTCTGCTTCAGTTTGGTTGTTAACACAACATTATGCCAATATAACCTGAAATTGGATTTTCGTACCTCCTTAAGCAGTGATTTTTGTTCCTTTCTTTTCCTTTTAAAATCCTGTATCTTTTCTTGTTGTCTGGCATTCCATTGCTCCACCAGAGCTTTCTCTTTCTTTAATTGTTTTACCATACCCTATAGCTCCTTAATTCTTTCTTTTTCTTTTCTAACTTTAACTTTAAACTCTGGATATTCCTCTACAGGGCCAGGTAGATTAAGGTCTATAACAACTTGAGGTTTTCTTAATTTAATCATATATTTTGAAGATAATCCAGAGCTATGATCTTCATCTGTAGTGCTATCATAATCCCTGGTCTCTGGAAGGTATGGAATCTAGTCTGGTTCTGCAAAAGGATCATCTTTGTCATCAGAAACTACATATGTACCTCTAAACACAGATTCAGATTTTGAAGTTGATTTAGTGGTTGCTCTTGTCACATGTCTCCTGGAGTATTGAGCAACCTATTTTCCCTTTTCTTGTCTCTTCCTCAAGTCTTCATATTCTTTCTCAGTGCTGTGCAAAGAAGGTGTCTCTGCCTGTTTTTTGATGATTGTCTTGGAATCCTCTGAATTATCCTCTATAATTATAAGATTCTCCTTTTTAATGGACAATTGAAACATGGCCTTTGAATTTAATCTAAATTTATTGGAAGCTCTGGTGGAGTTTCTCCTAGGGCACTTAAACACATGTGTTGGTTGTTTTCTCTGTTTTTTTCCTTTGTCCTTTTTATTACTTATAGATTTATGTTTCTGCTTGACTGGAGTTTGAACTGGGCTCATAGTATAATCCTCATCTTCATCAATTTCCCTCTTTATATCTAGATTAGGAAATATGTCAATGTCTTCATTTGTTTTAGACTTCTTACCTCGACTAGTGGTAGCTTCCTCATGATATTTACCTACATGAAAATATCCAATGGTTTCCTAAGTTTGCAATTTCCTTTTGCTAGACTGAGTTACCTTAGCTGCAGGTGATTCTTCCTTAATTAAGAACTCAATGGATTTACCAGTCTGTTTCTATTGGGCTGATTTCTTCCCTTTGACATTTTCAGATTTAGTTGACTGTAAATTGTTTCTTAAAGACTGGATTATCCAATCCCAGTATCTCTGGACTTCGTTTAAAGAGAATATTAACAATGTCCTGATTAAACCCCGATGAAAGAGACTGCCTTTAGCTGTAGCAGGATGAGATTGCACCCTCTTGGACATTTTAGATAAACTTTTAAGCGGAAAGTAGGGTAAATTAAGAGGATAATCACCATTAATATGAATTAACAGTCTGATATGATAGAGATAAACCAATGAAAACCTACTTTCACATGTAATGTACCTGTGGATGATTAACAAAGCGGTGTGCCATTCCTTCTTTACCCAGCTATGTGGTATTCCCTTTTTCCAGTTAGGGTTTTGTTTACCTAGAATTAGAAAATGATTCACAAATTCCATGACCACATTCTCCTTCTTCCACCACCTTTCCCCGTACACTGGAAATCGACATGCTTTAGCAATAAAATGTTCAGTCACATGCATTAGTAATTTCCCAACTACAGCTTCAAAGCCATCAAAATTTTGTGCAAAGACCATTGAAATCTGTTCATCATGCCCCTGGAAGGTTGTGAAAAAATCAAACTAAACAACATCTTGAACTTCTACGCCATCTGAGGGTATGCTTTGAGTAATTCCATGACTTCAGGATCGTCTGATAATCTGGCCACTCTTCTTGGGTGCCATAATACTGTTGATATGATCGTAAACAAATCTGAGAAGATTGATGGTTTGAAATCTCAATTCCCGTGGGCTATTAAGAACTAAAAATCACTTCTTTATTCGATTTGATCTCTGCACAAAATAGCCGACGCACTAAAATAGAAGGTGATGATTCTATTTATGACATTCAAACATGTTGATTTGATGCTAGTGTGACGAGTACAACTTGATCCCTTGTATGTTTTTTTTATTATTGCAATATCAACCTGAAAATAGATCATGAAGAGGCATGTAGATCCTCTAATAACGTTTTGAGAAATTATGACATGAACATGGCAAGGTGGTGCATGTAAAACTATGATTATTCCTAGCGCTGCAGGAATAGTGCTATTCGTGTAGCACCCTTTCTGACTTGGAAAAAAATTGAAAATTCAAATAATGAATGGACAAGTGATGTGACAAGTTTATCATATCAAATCCTAAACGTTTAAAACTCCAAAAATCATTTAAAAGGGCAATAAAAATTGGAAACAATGACCCTTTAAACCAAGAGGTAAGAAAAAAGTTTTGACAAAAAAGCATAATAAGGAGGGGACAAGGACTAGTGACTCTCACTTAATCAAAAACAAAGTTAGAGGCTAACATGGGCAACAAGGTAGATAACAACCAGGTAGGCTAGGCTATTTGTTGCAATGTATTTTCCTTTGATGGGTCACTATCCTAGGAAAGGAGCCCAAGGATTTTTAATCAAAAAAATCAACTCAGATCTGGTTTTCCCTTCGAGGTTTTTTCTAAGGGTGTTTACCTAGATATCTTGTGCCATGTGTATCATTTTAGTTTTATGCTTTCACTGATTTAATTCATTAACAACCTAGTTGTTCTTTTAATTAATAAAGTGATTTCATTCAGAATTATTAGTCAGGTGTTGGGTTGAGATAAATCAACGTGGTATTAGAGTTGTGGTTCTTCAGAGGAGAAACCAAATTTTCCAAGATTGTAAGTTATTTGCAAAGTAGGAAACAATGCGAGCGCAGAGGGAAAAGTGACTGTACATCCATCTGGTTCGTTCGTACAACTGAGCATGTTTGCAATCATTGCAGAATCAAGATGCAATATGGGAAAAGGAGGAAGATCGAGCAACACTCGTGAGGGCTGGGAGATCATCCGCTGAAGTGATCAGATTTTTTTTTGTAGTGGACGTGGGGCGGCTGAGGTGTGGTAAGAATGGTATTTGGAGCAAAGAATATACAACTGAATGGAAGATGCTAACAAGAGCTAAAGGATCAGGTGTGACGTTAGTTGGGACTGGCAGAGATACATGAGTAGGGGTGAGTTTTTGGGGTGCCATAGAGAGTTTCCAGTTGGACGTCGGGAGGTAGCCACCATAGGTAAAATGTGTTAGATTTTGGTAGCTCGTAGCTACTTCTACATTGGAGGCGCCTAGCATGTAGAAGTGACCAAGCACATTTTTCTCTATTGACTTTGTGAAGTGTTTTCATAAAGTGACTTTATAAAGTGATTTTATAAAGTCAAGTTAAGCCTTTTAATATTTAATGGGTAAAAATGACTCTATGAAGAGTGGGTCACTTAAGTGATTTAAGTGAACTCAATGAAAGATTAAGTCGTGGCCATTGATATCAAGGGAAGGTGAAGAGTCACTCAAGGGAGACCAAGGGTTAGAGGAGTTACTCATTAATGAGTAATAAAAGGAACAATAGAGGAGATATGGGACACACCTTTTGGGAGGAGAGGTTGAGAGGAATGTGAAGAGTCACTCACATTCCAAGAGAATTCCAAGAGAGTGTTGAGCCAAAGGAGAAAGGAGAAGGAAAACAAGAAAAGGGGCGCACTTTCAAAGAGGGAGAGAGGGAATGTACCACAAGAAAAGTACAAAATTCAATGTTGGTCTGTACAACTGACAAAGGAGCAATACAATATAGATTTGAAGAGGGTCATACAACTGTGAATGCACAAAAATGGAGGCTACAAATGGCACATATTTCTAGGCACCAAGATTGTTGAGTTTTGGTCCATAAGAATGTTGTTATTGTGTACGAATGTTGAGGTATTTCTGCTGATGTTGAAGACCGTACAATAGAGACTATACTGTTGATTATTGGCACAATTTTTGAGGTAGATTTGTATTATTGTTAGTGTGGGTTTTTAGCACAGAAATATATGTGTTTGTGGGCACAATTTGTAAGTTCAACACTGTAATTAATGTTGTAGAAGACTACTATTGTAAACTCATAATTTCTCTTGTGAAGCTCAATAAAGAAGACTCTCTTAGACTGGTTTTCCCATGTTGGGTTTTTCCAGGGTCATTGCCCAAAAATTCAATGTGTGAAATGTGGTGAATGTGTTGTTGTTCGTTTATATTTCCGCTGCTATATTTTTCAGATTGCTTAATCTCTTGTATTTTTGCTCATAGTTACTGTAAATGCATGAGGTTCCATTGTTTTATTGTTGAATAACTATAAGAAGCTGAAATATTGTGTTGGATAAGTGTTTGAGATCAGATTTAAGAATGGTATCAAAGCTAGAGATCTGAGGTTCAACATACAAGATATTTGGCACTTGATTTTTAGTGAGTGCAGAGGGGTTTTTCCTGGAGGAAGGAAAGGAAAGATAAATTCACTTGGTGAGAGACCAAGACAAGGATATTTGGTAATATGCCAAGATTGAGAGATGCTTGGTGAGATTCCAAGATCAAGAGACGCTTGGTGAGGTGCCAAGATAGAGAGACGCTTGGTGAGATGCCAAGAGCAAGGGAACTTTGGTGAGATGCCAAGGTTGAGATATTTGGTGAGATGCCAAGATTAGGATCTTTGGTCAGATGCTGATATAAAGAAGGAATTTGATTCAAGGAGATCTTAGATAGGTGGAGAAGGACTTCCATCTAGATATCATGCAGGTCAAGCAGGAGACAGAGCAGATTCAACCTCAGGTTGGCTTCAAAGGGAGTTTGGAGCTGAGTTCCAGAGGGAGCCTGGAGTTTGGATCCAATGGGTGGTTGGAACCTAAGTCATACAATAGCGAGGCTTCATAGAAAGGAAACTGGATGGATAGGTCTTCACATTATAGATCAATAGAGGTAGCTGGAGATGCTTTGAGTTCATAGGGAGTAGAGGTTTCCAATGAAATGGGAGCGACTACAACAACATATGACATGATGAGATTGGAGACAGATTTTGGTGGAGGTACCAGAAGTACCTCCCACACTAAGAGGGAGTGTTATATTTTGGTAGCTCAGAGGTTCTTCTACATTGGAGGTGCCCAACATGTAGAAGTGACCGAGCATATTTCTCTCTAGTCACTTTATGAAGTGTTTTCATAAAGTGACTTTATAAAGTGATTTTATGAAGAAAAGTTGAACCTTTTAATATTTAATGGGTAAAAGTGACTTTATGAAAAGTGGGTCACTTAAGTGATTTAATTGAACTTAACGAAAGATTAAGTCGTGATCATTGATCTCAAGGGAAGGTGAAGAGTCACTCAAGGGAGAACAAGGGTTAGAGGAATTACTCATTAATGAGTAATAAAAGGAACACTAGAGGAGAGATGAGACACACCTTTTGGGAGGAGAGGTTGAGAGGAATGTGAAGAGTCACTCAAATTTCAAGAGAATTATGAGAGAGTGTTGAGCTGAAGGAGAAAGGAGAAGGAAAACAAGAGAAGGGGAAAACTTTCCAAGAGGCAGAGAGGGCATGCACCCCAATAAAGGTACAACATTGAATGTTGGTCCATACAATTGAGAAAGGAGCACTACAATACGGATTTGAAGAGGGTTGTACAATTGTGAATGCACAAAAATCGAGGCTACATATGGAAAAAATTTCTAGGCATTGAGGTTGTTGAGTTCTGGACCATAAGAGTGTTGTTAAATTGTACGAATGCTGAGGAATTTTTGCTAATGTTGAAGACCATATAGTAGAGACTATACTATTGATTATTGGCATAGTTTTTGAGGTAGATTTATTTGGTTGATAATGTGGGTTTTTAGCACAAAAATATGTGTTTGTGGGCACAGTTTGTAAGTTCATCACTCTAATTAATGTTGTAGAAGACTACTATTGTAAACTCATAATTTTTTGTGTGAAGCTCAATAAAGAAGACTCTCTTGGACTAGTTTTCCCATGTTGGGATTTTCTAGGGGCACTGCCCAAAAATTCAATTTGTGAAATGTGGTGAATGTGTTTTTGTTCATTCATATTTCCACTACTATATAATAAAACTAAAAAACAACAAGCACCAAACAATGAATCCCCATAATCTAGTTAGTGCAATGCATAGAGCATGAAAAATACACATTCTTCAAAAAATGCACTAAAAATGGAGTCATAATCACAAAGTTATGCCTGTTGGAAAATCACCTTTAAAAATTGAAATGTCTATGGATGTGACAAGCTCACTCAGCAAGATGACATGGTACAACATTGTATAAATGCTAATGTGGTAGGCTGAGTTGGTAGCTCAATGCACACAAGTGTTGATGTGGTAGTGCACATGTTAGGATAATGTGGCAAATTGTTGACACAAACACATTTGGTGGTGATGCATGGAAATGTAATGTGGCATGTTAACACATGGTTGTGGTGGCACATTAGTCTTCTTACGTGTTTGTTGTCACACTGACATGGAAATCATGTGGTATTTTGACCAAAGCGTCCCCATGGAAATATCTAATAGGTTGTGTCTATGTAATAGGGGTCAAGGGTTCCACATGACACACATGACAGATGTGAGATCTGAGGTTGTGCATGGAAAAGGTCAAGGGTTCCACATGGAACATGTGATATATGTGAGCTCCAAGGTTGTGCATGGAAAGGGTTAAGGGTTCCACATGGCACATGATAGTTGTGAGCTCCAAGGTTAGGGGTGGGAACACCCATTACAAAGATGAGTGGTTCTATGGCATGTGGACACATCTTGCTCTAACAGGGCCTTGGGTAACACCCCAAGGTCATGTTGATGTAACTATAATCAGATATGTTCTTCCACATAGGCTTGGTGTCTAGCATGTGGAAGTCGTCTGTAATGCCTCTCATAACCTTAAGCAATCCACTTTATGAGTTAATAATTAAAGTGAATGACCATTTTAATTAATGTGAGTTTAACTAAGTTAAATGCATAAGTTCTTGGCATTAGTAACTTAAGTGAGTTTATTATATCATAGTCGTTAGATATAAAGTGAAGGGGAGATCTAATCATACTCCTTGATAGTGTTAGGATATCTAGGGTCTTGGATTTATGGATAACTCAACATAATAAAAGGCAAGCTAAGTGAGAGGATAAGACACACACAGAGGGAGGAGATATCATTGATTGGGTGAAGAGGAAAATTCATCCAAGTGTGAGTGGGCAGGGACGAGGAAGGGAGCAAAGGGGCAACAAAGGAGATAACAACCAGGTAGGCTAGACTATTTGTTGCATTGTATTTTCCTCTGATGGGCCATGATCCTAGGATGGGAGCCCAAGGATTTTAATAAAAAAAATCAACTCAGATCTGGTTTTCGCTTCAGGGTTTTTTCTAAGGGTGTTTACCCAGATATCTTGTGCAATGTGTATCATTTTACTTTTATGATTTCGATGATTCAATTCATTAATAACCCAATTGTTGTTTTAATTAATAAAGTGATTTTATTCATAATTATTAGTCAGGTGCTGGGTTGAGATAAATCAACGTGGTATTAGAGCTGCGGTTGTTAAGAGGAGAAACCAAATTTGCCAATATCGTAATTTATTTGTAGAGTAGACAACCACGTGGGCAC
>CBVK0100658837.1:0-21178 GCA_900067695.1 Picea abies
TACTCCATGGATTCCATAAAGGTGAAATATGGAGGACTTATTGAATTGATGGAGTATGCCAGACCATGCTACAACTATGAATATTGGTTAAGGCTAGTTTTATATATTCCAAGTATGATGAGACATCCAGTGACTACAAATTATATACAACTAAAAGAAAACAATCACAATAAAGGAGATATGGTGTATATATACAAAAGGCCAAATGCATCGGGGAATATTGCAGGGCTTATAAACAATACAATAACTAGGACACCAAGAAAGAAACTCATTTGTATATTTGAGGGGTGTGAAGGCAATTAGACATTCATATGTGTAGTTAAAAAAATAGTTGTATGGGAAGAGTTCTTGGTTGATTACAATTTTAATTGAATCAATAGAGGCATTGTTATTATGGAGGTAATTATGTTCTACCAATATAGCCAACACACAATTAATGTTTTACTTTTTGTATCTTTAACATACATTTTAATCGCTCATGCTTCTTATATTATTTTCTAACATTCTAAAATGTCATGCTTCTTTATTGTGGCAAGGTGATTGTGGGAAGGCACCAACTAGCTTGCAACATGTATAACATTGATTTTCATATCAAGTATTACTGACAATAATTGAATTAGCATGTTTATTTATTGATGTATACGAGCATGTTGCGAGAGCACAATGATGTGGGTGATAAAATATTTGGTTCCATAAACCCAATGAAAATAATTATATATTTTGTGAGAAATAAAAATAGGGAACTTATTAAACTAGCTAGGCATAAGACAACTAAAAAGGAGACGAGAGAAAGGATGAGAATTTTAATTCAAGATATAAGAAAACAACTCAAATAGCCCTCTCCCTGACTCAATCCGGAGTCCAAGGGAGTTCCACCGATGCCTCTGCATCCTAAAGGTCCGAAACCCTGCACACTCAATGAAACTGATTCAATAGCACCTGTATATAGCAATAGTAAAACATCCTGTCATCAATCATGACGCATCATCATCTAGGTTAAGTGGTTCATCATCATAAAAATCCAGATCACTTGCGAGCAAGTGTCCTCAAAGAATAAGTTTTGTCAGTGTGCCAGAGCGGGATGTTACAATATACAAGAATGGGGAGTATTGACTAGGGATACATAGACACATTTTTGTAGGTATTTATGAATACTCACAAGTAAGGAACGTATTTACCACCCAATAAAAGGTCAATTTGAGTATGATGTATACATAGATGACTACTCATTCAAATTCCAAGCTCTTCATTCTTGCAAGTACTCGCAACTCATACTCATGACTATAGTAATTTGAGTATGATGTATACATAGATGACTACTCATTCAAATTCCAAGATCTTCATTCTTGCAAGTACTCGTAACTCATACTCACGACTATAGTAATATTGGTCAAGAATTGCATAGCATAACATTCAATATTTTCCTTAGGATATTTAATTACATTAAGGTTATGTCATAGCTAATTCAATCTTTCGCATCCTGCGAATGACCTTTTGGATTCAAACCATAATATATTTAGGTCCTTGTGTTGAAATTTGAGAGTGATGTTGATATCAAACCAACAATGACAACATTAAAAAATGTAGCAAAGTCAGTTTCTAAATTTAAACTTTGTTCCAAAGAATTCCCTGTCCATAAATTATCCCATTTTGATAACTAATTTTCCCTAGTCAATGGAGTTTAGGTACAACTGATTAGGTACCTATCATACCTATCATCGTCAAGCAAGGTAATTTCTGAAGGGAGGGGGGGAAGTGTTACATCCAACCTATCTAATAGGGTGGCATCAACTAGAGGTGAAAAGGTCAGAAAACAATTCCATAGGTGCACGGAATTATTTATTACTGAAGGAGGATCATGTTCTTATGATGATGAGAGCATAGGTGACATCAACATTCCCTTGAGGTACAAACATCTAGTGAGACGATGGGTACCCAATGAACTTCCTCAGTTGGACATTAACATCCATGTCAATGAGAGGATCTATTTCATTTCTTTGTTGTCCATACATAGTCCGAGTCTATACTCCATGGATTCCATAAAGGTGAAATATGGAGGACTTGTTGAATTGATGGAGTATGCCAGACCATGCTACAACTATGAATATTGGTTAAGTCTAGTTTGATATATTCCAAGTATGATGAGACATCCAATGACTACAAATTATATACAACTAAAAGAAAACAATCACAATAAAGGAGAGATGGTGTATATATACGAAAGGCCAAATGCATCGGGGAATATTGCAGGGCTTATAAACAATACAATACCTAGGACACCAAGAAAGAAACTCATTTGTATATTTGAGGGGTGTGAAGGCAATTAGACATTCATATGTGTAGTTAAAAAAATAGTTGTATGGGAAGAGTTCTTGGTTGATTACAATTTTAATCGAATCAATAGAGGCATTGTTATTATGGAGGTAATTATGTTCTACCAATATAGCCAACACACAATTAATGTTTTCCTTTTTGTATCTTTAACATACATTTTAATCGCTCATGCTTCTTATATTATTTTCTAACATTCTAAAATGTCATGCTTCTTTATTGTGGCAAGGTGATCGTGGGAAGGCACCGACTAGCTTGCAACAGGTATAACATTGATTTTCATATCAAGTATTACTGACAATAATTGAATTAGCATGTTTATTTATTGATGTAGACGAGCATGTTGCGAGAGCACAATGATGTGGGTGATAAAATATTTGGTTCCATAAACCCAATGAAAATAATTATATATTTTGTGAGAAATAAAAATAGGGAACTTATTAAACTAGCTAGGCATAAGACAACTAAAAAGGAGACGAGAGAAAGGATGAGAATTTTAATTCAAGATATAAAAAAATATGGGGTAAGAACAACATTCAAAAAATATTATTTATGACATAGATTAATTTATAAAATTTTGTTTGATACCTTTATATGAGAAATACTCAAAGATTTTATTTCTATAGGAATTTTTTTATTCGAGGGGACAACCTAGTCATGGGGATGCTACTAGTAGCAATGATGCACCAACCCCACAACATCCTAGAATGAGTCACATATCCATGAGGAAATTTTTATTTCCATCCATGGATTAGAGAACTGAAACGCTTGGGGCCCATGAGACACTCCCATCGCAAATGTTAGGCCGTTCATGTGATGGTATACATGAAAAATATCATGAGGATGATTCTAGATTTCCTTATTATCCTGGAGCATCACATGTTAAAATCTTGGGGATGATAACTTGGTTCCCTTGAAGATACAACAAATACTAAATATCATAATTAATTCCCTCCATTTAATTGAAAGCTACATCTTTCATATTATTTTAATCTAATTATTATATCATTTTGCAGGAAACAATGTTTTTTACAACACCTTGCATGATAGGGTTTTAGATATTTTTGGGCCCACCATTCACACATGGTGGAATGCTTAGAACAAATATTAAAAAAATAATCTTATGAACCATATGGTCGTCCTGTTTGGTCATATGTTCAACAATTCCAAAAGCATCTCGAGAGATAGTGACATATTTGAAATTTGTTAAAGATAAATATAGGTTTTAATTCAAAAAAAACCGAAGTTTGATCATACTTTGGCAATTCCCAAGAGGGAATGGAAGAATATACAAGATGGCACAAAGGAGAGTGCATTGAGATATGGAGGGAAGACACCACCTGGCCTTGGAAGGTAATATCTGATAGTTTGCATTGGATATGTTAAATTTTCTTTATCTCTATAGAAAAAAATGGTGATATCTAACATACTTGAAACTTTTCATAGGCTCCTTGACACGTCAAAATAAACCAAGGAAAGACTAGAAAAAATAGGTAGTTCAAAATGGGTCAAGGTGGTTACTAGAGATTAAAAGATCGAATTGTAAGTACCAAATAATTTAACCATATGATTTATATCATCATGAAAATTTTATTTAATTGTAACCAATAAGAAAATTTTTTGATCTTATGCAATGCAGGGATATATGTTCAATGCTTCCGCCACTGAAGAAGACTTAAGGTTCAGGTTCAAGTTTAAGTTTAAAGTAGTGGTGGAATGTTGAAAAACGATGGGGAAAACATAATTTTTCCTTTTGAATGAGATTTTAAATAAAATGACAAGATTGTAATTTTTTATTACTTGTCAGATATATTGAGGATTTATTTAACCCATCAATCAATGTATCTATTTGTTTTAAGTATGAAAGCAAGACCAATTCATTCAGTGGTGGTGGACACCAAACCCATGATTCTAGTGGTGTGTAGGCCCATCATGGTATGTGTGTCTTTAAAATCAAATGTATAATATGATGATTATTAATATTTAATTGTAGATGGTGTACTTATAACTTTTCTTGTTTCAATGGCAGAGCTTGTAGATGAGGGTGCTCAGTGAGGAGAGGAATTGATGGAAATCTAGCCAATGGTGTCGACTATTCCTCAAGGTAAAAAACATAGTAATGATATTTGTACTAATGAAACACTTCTACGAATAATAACAAACCATATCCTTTTAAAACTTTTTGTTATTGTAGTGGATGCCCCTATAGTACATCAACATGCATGTCGTACTACTAGAATTAGTACAATGCTTGATATGACACATAGTCATCCAACACTAAAAGAGGGCCCGATAGATGAAGGGGTTCAAGATGAATGTACTAATTATTTACTCAATAATCATATAAAAAATAAGAAACAGAAACAAAAGTGGTTGTACATATTTTTAAAATAAATTTATTAATATAAATTATTTGTTATAGATTTTTTTGTTTTTCTACCCTTTTATGTATGAACCTTATATGTTTTGTATGCATGTACCTTATTTCTTTCATTTACCTTTAATTTTTGTTTTTCTACTTGTTATGCATGATTGTGTATGGGGCATTGAGATTGATGTGGGGCAGGGGGGGGTGGGATTCCACCTTCATGTGGTTGGACCTATTTAATAGAGAATGAACTATTATCGAAACCAAGAGGAGCTCATTCATGAGGTATTCCACTTTAGTATTTCTAGAACATCGTACATTTTAATCATTATTCATTCATGTAACATTTTATTCTCTTTGAAAAATTAAACCTCATACATGTTTAGTTACTATCCAATCATATAACCTTTTATTGTATTTGAAAAATAAAGGTTTGATCACCTCCATGATCCACAACACATTTACAACAAGGTATAAATCATTTTCTTATCTTGCCTCATGAAATTTTCATTTATTTCCTTGTATACTTAAATTCAAAATCCAAGGACATATAATGGTGGAAATAACTATTATTTGTTTAAAAATATTGTTTATAGAGATTATGGGATGTATGTTGATGTGGAATTTTATGTTCTCCCTTAACTTTTTTGTTTTCCAATGTTCAATGTTCAGAAACACCAATTCATAGGACTTGGTGATGTAGAATTATTGTTGGAGTTAGTGATTGATTCAATGAACATTGACAATAATATTGATAAATTAGATCGCGGGAAAAAAATGAGTTCCATACATGTACATCTGAAATCCTTTGGGCCATACTTCTTTCTATGCTTTTATCACGTGTACCTCACCATATTCTATATACCTTAGATGATGTTGTATTATTCCCTTCACGTAAAAAATCACATGTGATGTAGTGACCAAATGCATCCACTTTGTTTCAGCCATATACTGGCTCATATTTTTCAGTAAAAAACATTAATCAAGTCTGCTACTAACCAAATATATCAAATATTCAATCAATTGTCTATACACCAAAGAATTAAAATCAAGTCAACATGCAAAAAATTAGATAGTGGGAAAGAATCAATTCATGAGATGGACTTAAACTATAGGAGAAATGTTGGTAGTTTTGAGCCACACTTTTTCATGTCCTTCTTAATGTTGAGGAGTTTGGACCCAGGATTTGTCCATAGTTGTCCAACAAAAACCCCAGAGCACCAACATATCAATCCTCAACCAAGGTTGAGAAAGATATTACTCGAGATAAAAAGAGGATCACAGAGACCATAAGGTCTTGTGACAAGGATGAAGTATAAACATACAAAGATCCATTAGGACTGACAGCCATACAACTCATATATGAGAAATTATTAAGACTAAGAAGTAAAACAATACATGCACATATTCAACTCATACATGATAGACACATAATCGATCAGAACTGTTGCATCTTTATTACTAATGTCATTCCATCATAATAGATACATACATTATGTAGAACACATGTATATGAAAACCATAAAACTTCATATATTCTTTGTATAAATCCTCAGAATTACAACACAGTGCACAATGCACCTTCTCTCAAGACTCATACATATAAAAAACACATAAATATATTCAAAAGAAATACAATATTACAATAGGTTCAGAGCGATATCAACACTAAGGACTTCATGAATCTCTTCTATAAATCATTTGGATATCCCCATCGTTGGTATCAGTGTTTCTTTTTATATCTTTCTGTACTTGGGAGTTCTGTCTCTTCTTGCTCTTCTCCACTCGCTTGAGTAACAAAACTTCCTCGCACTCTTATTGAACCTGTCTGTAGTCCACATAGCCTTTAGGAATTGGGGAAATATTAAATTCCCTACCAACTGATCTTTTGTTAGCTCCATGATCCCTTGTCATACTGGTAGTAATCATTAGAGATGATTTTCCAATGATTCTTTTCTTGATTCCGACATGCATCTTCTTGATTTTCGGCGTGCATCTAAATTGGGGCTGATGCAAATTCAATAATATTGTAGGCCTATTGTTTTCTATCATAAATTGGTTTGAAACAAACTCCTTGTCATTCCTCATGCATTACCTTAGGAGCATGCAAAATGTTGGAATGAGTGTGCACAACTTCATTTGTGTGTGATAGAAAAACTAAACCCAAAAATTTGGGTGCAAACAAGAGACCATGGTTGTCTTGTCCATGTGGAAGGTGTATTTATCTATGCGTGTGTAATATGTAAACAATAAAGAATTGGGAAATAGAAGAATGGTATTTTATTTCAACAAGGAAAATTTATACAAAGATAATATTATTGATCAAAAATTACAACAGATGTGAACTCATGAAGCCTTTGGCATAATCTTTAGAAGATGGAAATTTTATCCAAGTAGTGGTGATGGATGTATATAATATTAAGCATATAAATATATGCATAACTACAATGTACACATGTACAATACTAATCCTACACCTATGAAATATATAGGCTAACTCAACCTATACTCTAGAGCGTGTTTTGATTTATCTTGTATGCATATACTCATCTCTAAAAATTATGTCACATTTCCATTTATATGTCTACACTCCAAAACTAAGTCTTTGGACAGAAAAAATTGTCATAATAAAGGTATAAAATTAGCAATTTATGTTGGCACAGGGGTAGACCCAGGGTTCAATGCTTCAACAACGCACCAAAAAAACCCTTACTACCAACCCTTTCAACAACACCTATGAAGCAGATGAAGTCTCACCCGAGGTAGATATAGGGGGGGTTGTAGAACTCAAGTGTCTACAACCTAGCTGGGACACAGATTTGTGATCACAATACTTAACAGAGAACTTATTGAATAACATTCATTAGTCTTTAATCCCTTTATGCACATCCCAGGTTAAAACCCTAGTTACAGAACAATGTAGTATTAATCAAGATCTAAGCACATCCAACCATTCAACACATAACATTAAAAAAAATCTAGCATTCATTACATCATAAATCACTAAGCATTCATAGATATATCTATCATAACAATGCACTAAGAAAATACAAGAACAAGATAGCACAAAGCACAATAACACAGGATATACGTGGTTCACCCCAGTGTGGGGCTATGTCCACCAACTCTTATTCTTCTTTATTAGATTCTTCCAATACTCTTACATGCACAAAGCCACAAGACCAACTCCACATAGGATAGGAGATATGCATGCACCTCGCCAAATCCTCCTTCCCCAGGTAGTTCAAAGCATAAAGCCTTCTTACAATCACTCACACTTAGCTCTGCAAGTTCTCAACACACATCATGCACGAAGCCTTCTTACAATCATACATGATCTATACTTAGCAAAATCCCTTACGTCTCTTGAACAAAGACAACTTAGATATCAAATATTCACCTCTACTTACATCACCTAGCTACTTATTTATACATTACAAAAGGGGCCTAAACATGGGTAAACCCATGGGTCGATATCCCCTACCGGTTACATAAACCCTAAGCCCAAAAATCCCATAAAAGGGGGAAAAATCCTGCGATATCTACTTCACCTGGGTGCTCCTTCTTTGACCAGCCTATTGAAGTCCCAAAAATGGACAAACACGACCAAGGTTCTCCAAAACTTGGTCAAGGGACAACATGCCCCCAAAATTCACCTTTGACTCATCCCGAGTCACTCTGATCTGGGAAATTCTTCTTCGAAGGATTCGATCTTGGCTCGAGATTCCTTGACCTACTTATTTGCCAGGGCCTCCTGCTTGGAAAAGTCCTGAATGAATTTCTTGGTGATAGGTCCTTCCATGTGTTGTTCCACCAAGGTGACCACTTGTTCCAGTTGTGCACCCTATCCTTCGATTTCTTCAAAAAGTGTACAGGATTCATCCTACACCAACTAGAGTCTTTGGGTAACTTACATGACTCTACTATGGATGGCATTGATATGTTGTTGAACTGTGTGGACCTCCTGTGACCTTTTCATCTTTTCTATTGATGAAAGATTCTTCAACTATTCTTGCACTGTCGATGCTTGTTGTTTTTCCTCCTGGAGTTGTGCCTCCAATCTTCTCATCTCTGGGTCATCTGAAAGGCGCTCATAGGTCTGCACACTTTGGTTACTTAGTTTTCTGCATTCTAAATCCAATTCCTTGATTCTTTCGATTGCGCTCCTGGCAATTTCTTCTCTTTGATCTCGCACTTTCTGTGGAGTGCTCGATATTTCTTGCAGTTCCAATTCTTCTACTCTTGCTTGAATTTGTTGAATAACTTCAACGAGATTCCCCACTTGGATCTCCATTGTCTCTTCTTCCATCTGTGTTAGGCTTGACATAGATCAAAGTGTTCTAGTGACTACTTCTTTAACCCCCATATGCTCTGCGAGAAGTTGTTCATTTTCTTTCTAGATCTTCTCTTTGTCCTCTATAAACTTCGCCTGGATTTCATCTTTCTCCTAGTGTGAAACCCGACGTTTCTCTAGGGTTTCCTCCTTTTATTTATTCAAGGTCCTTATGGCCATCTCTTTTTCTTCATGTACTCATCAAAGGTGGGCCTCTGCCACATATGCTAATCTACATAGTTGGGCAGGCTCGTCTCCCACTTATATAACTTCTGATGATGTCAATGGCACTATAGACACTATGCGGCTCGAGTAGAGGGCTTGTTGTACCCCTTTCAGCTTTGCCTCAATCCTGTCATACATTGTTTCCTGTTTTTCTTTGTTCCATTGCAAAATATCCTACAAAGTGTCTACTACAGCTATGATGATGAGGTCAATGTCATCCATTGTGAGCACAGTCTGTAACTGGGGCTTATTTGCTCGTGGATTCTTCAGTGATGAAGGATTATTTGGAGAAACCTTTCTTTTCTTGGATTTCTCAACCTCTATAAGGGGATCCTTAGGAGATGTCACTTTTCCCTGTTCCTGTTTGTCTTCTTCCTTGTTCTCTTCTTGGTTCACTTCACCACCTCCTCCTCCTCTAGGTGAATCAGGTGCACTTTCCTCTGATGCATTTTTCATTTCCTGCACTTCTTCCTTCTTCTTCTTACTATTTCTTGGTCCATCATACTCTTCTCAAGTGACCAAAGGAATTCCCATGAGGTTGGGGTCAGAGAGTTCAATCTGTTTGGATAGTACAAGGAATTTTGATGGCCATTCCTTGGTTATTTCCTCCATATATTCCTCGTTCAGTTTGTAATAGGACTGCAACTCTTCCTTGTTTTTGTCCCCACAAACATTGATGTAAATGAAGTGCCTCTCTGCATGAAAATTCACAAGTGGCCCGAAGTGATGGAATGTATTCAGCATCATGTGAGGAAAGGATTCAATGGCCCTCTTCAATTGTAGGTAATAGGTGTGGAACATCACATTGGACTACCATTTCTTCCCCATGTCACTCGAATACCACAGGGTGGTGAACCTCATGGACAGGGGTTCAGATGACTTGACTTCAAGGAAGGTCTCTCCCTCTGGCATATCCCAAGCGATGAAGGCAATGAGAATCAACAACCAACTGAAGTGAAACTCGTAGCCTTGGTCCTGTGCTTCACAACAATATTTCTCTAATTGATTGATGAGGTAGATCACCCAATTCATCTATATTCCTTCAACGCATTTTCCTACGAGGTCGATGCCAAACCCCATGACTTGCATTGGTCTATTCTTCCTGATGATCTTACCAACGATCCACTGGCAAGCTAAATGCACTATACCATATTGGATGGAAGATACCTTGTAGCCCCGCTTCCCCTTCTCCACATCGTTGTAGGTGTCTTTTATTCGCTGAACTAGGGTACGATCTATAGCCTTCCATGGGTAGAATTTATGAGGGTCTAGTCCCTGCATGCTTAATCCAATGATCATGTGAATCAACATTGGATCCACAATCACGCGCCTATATAACCATAGATAGCCTCCATGGTAGCATGACATGAGGAGTTTAACACACACGTTAACCTCTTGATGTCTACCTAAATGGGTTAGCTTCATGATATTGAGTATGGTGGACCTCATTATATCCTTAGTCCATGGTTGGGGGACTATCTTCAGCTTCTTCCCCATTGTCTTTATCAAGTACTTATGTGGTGCGAGGAGCACATAATTCTTTCTATCTCCCAGGTTAAAGTCATTGATCTTAAGATCAAGGATCAGTCTTAGTTGCAGTCCAACTATGTGTATCCCCTTCGGGAGGTACACAGTGATGAGGGTGTACTGAAGGTCTCTTCAAACATTGTCAAGACTAACCACACCAACTAGGGGTGGGATGTAGTTAGGAAGAATCGACGGTATGAGCTTCGCATTCACGAGGTTGTCATGATGCTTGCTTCTTTTCTTTGTCATGGTTCAGGAGGGCCCATATTGACGTGCATTCGATGGGGATGTTTGCAATCCTCTCATTGATGAATCTTGTGTTATTGTGGACATGACCTTCTCAGTAGTAATATCTATGAGGATCTCCTCCATAGACTTCTCTAATGCACTACGTTCACCTGACCTACACGCTCGAGATCAGATATCTTGGGTAGGTGAAGAAACACTCAAGGTAAGAAAAAATGGTGGTGAGGTCTTAGTAAGCATTGCATGATAGAAACTAGTTCTCTGTGGGATCAAATAATCACAATTTGCAAAAGTGTCCCTGGTAAGACATTCGTCAGATTAAATATATAATGTCATAATAGATTTCTACAACGGGAAGGATTTCCTCAATCCATCAGTTATGGTGCGGTCTCAATGATCCAATGATGATATTTCCAGCAATAACTCTATTTCTAACCATTCTATAGCATCATTCTAATGGTCAGGATGCCTCCAATGGTCATATTTCTTTTCCATGGCGAAGTGCCAGTATGCGTTGTTCTCCTATTTCGGCAAGGTTCAAGTTTTGCAATCCTTCTTTTTGCGAGGTCTTCTATAGAACCTTCTGTAATGTTTCTAGCTTTGATTTCTTCTTGTTGAGATTTATGACCTTATTTCCTATGATCCGAGTCACTGGGTTCCTCTTTCCATTCTTATCTACTCTTGGCATAGTAACTTCACACTTTTGAGGGCCTTTCAAAAGGTTTGAGTGGGATACATCTTCCCTAATTACTTCAGGGGTAGGTGCTCTTCTCTCCTGTATGGAGAGGTTTTTCAAGCCTTCCTGTGTTTTCTCAACTTCGATAGCTAAGTTTGTAGCCCTTAGTTGCTTCGACTTGTTCTCTTATTCTTCTATTAAGCGTGCTATTCTCTTAGCAATGGAATCTTTTAATTATTTATTTTTTTGTTCTATAGATTCCTCTTCTTCTTTCCTTCAAATCTGATCTTTCTCAATCCAATTCCTTCCTAACAAAAGTGCAAATGGGGTACTATTCTCAACAAAATTAACGACCTCGAATTCTTCTTCAGTCAATGCTCCATGAGAAATCATAGGTACATGAGTAAGTCTTCCACATAGGGTTATCATATTTCCTCTAAACATTGCTATACCTCCTAATGAAGGAATCATAGTAAGCTTTCCCAAAATTTCCCAAGTACTTTATGTCATGATATTCACCTATGTTTCTGCATCCAATACTTAGTCCATGTCGAAGTCTCTTGTTTGCATTTCTATGCATTCATTCTCTTCTAATATCTCTAGTAAATTGATGTCTCTGTGATCATTCAGGGTTTCTTTCATAGGCAATAATATAGTTTCTAATTTTTTTTGGTGTCATATCATATCCTTAGTATCTTGACCTTCCTCATGGTTTTCTTGTCTTAGATTCATCTTTTCAACTTTAGCAATCATTCTAGGGCATCCCAAAACTTCATGACCAACGTATTTACAACAAAGACAAATAGGGCCTCTACTAGGGCATTCCTTAGCAATATGTCTCGGTCTTCTACAAATATAGCAAAGATTCAATCCTGCTTTTCTCTTAAACAATTCCCAACTTTTCCTATACTACACACTAGGGTCACAGTGATGAACCTACAAAAAATTCTTTCTGGGATCCTGCATCCACTTGTTAATCCAATAATTCTTTCTATGCATAGGAATAACATATATTTCATTACTTTTATCAGATCTATTCATATCAAATCTTCTTTCTTCTAGTTGTGCCCTAGTTTTCAGGATAGGATAAGATCTATCAAGCAACCTAGATCCATTGTTTCAAAATACAAATTTTCCACTTATATTACCTTTATTAGAGCACAAAGATTTAAGATCTTACCTCTTTTGTTCATATATGATTCCCTTCTTAGCAGAGAGCTTCACAAGTCAAGTAGAATATTGCACACCACAACAACATATCTACACATAGAGCTTTCTCTTTTTTTCAGTTCCCAGCAATCAAAGTTTCATGTCCCAACAACGAAACCATTTGTTGGCATAGGGGCAGACCCAACATTCAACACTTCAACAGTGAACCAACAAAACCCTAACTGCTGGCCCTTTCAACAACACCTGTGAAGCAGATGAATTCTCACCTGAAGTAGAGGTAGGGGGGTTGCAGGACTCAAGTGTCTACAACCTAGTTGGGACACATATCTGTGATCACAATAATTAACAGAGCACTTAGCCAATAACTTTAACTAGTATTTAACACCTTTATGCACATCGTAGGTTAAAACCCTAGTTAGAGAGCAATGTAGTATTAATCAAGATCTAATCACATCCAACCATTCAACACATAACACTAAAACAAATATAGCATTCATTGCATTATAAAGAACTAAGAATTCATAGATCTATATATCATAACAATGCACTAAGAAAATAAAAGAACAAGATAACACAAAGCACAATAACACAGGATATACATGGTTCACCCTAGTGTGGGGCTACGTCCACCAACTCCTCCTCCTATTTATTAGATTCTTCCAATCTTCTTACATGCACAAAGCCACAAGACCAACTGTGCATAGGCCAGGAGATCTATATGCACCTCGCTTGATCCTCCTTCCTTGAGTAGGTCAAAGAAAAAAACTTTCTTACAATCACTTGCACTTAGCTCTGCAAGTTCTCAACACACAACATGCACAAAACCTTCTTACAATCATACAGGATCTGCACTTAGCAAAATCCCTTACGTCTCTTTCACAAAGACAACTTATATCTCAAAGATTCACCTCTACTTACATCGCCTAGCTACTTATTTATACATTACAAAAGGGGGCTAAACATGGGTAAACCCATGGGATGACATCCCATACTCGTTACATAAACCCTAAACCCAAAAATACCATAAAAGGGGGTGAGATCGTGTGATCTCCGCTTCTCCTGGGAGCTCCACCTTTGACCAGCCCGTCGAAGTCCCAAAAAATGGTCAAAAACGACCAAGGTTCTCCAAAACTTGGTCAAGGGCCAACAATTTACTTAACAATATAATTAATTATTTTATTTCTACTACAATTACAACAATATTTTTACTTACAACAATTTTTAATTTCTTGAAAAAGAATTAAAATAGTGGACATCGTTGCAACGCGTATAACACAAGAATACTCTCAATAAATACCCTATATCATTTTTATAGTAGTATGTCTAAATCCTTAGAAAAAATTTCAGGGGTAGTCTGTGAAAATGAAGTGAACAATGCAAAAAAAATCATGGGAAGAGAAGCCTACTATATTTTGAGCATGAGAATAGGTAGAAAAAGAAGATAAGTTTCTAGTTTGTTTCTTTCAGTGAGAGTGGTATGTATATTGTTGTCATCTCACACTATGCATGGGCTAATTAGTAGACACATGCATCCTTCATGACTAGAAATAGAGAAGAGGTCATCAAAGATGACATGCATCTGAGATGCCTTCCTTTTCACACCTTTTACCTTTCCTTTTGTACCATTTTCCTCCATCGTTCAAGACTAATTTTGAGTGTAATCATATATTTTTTCCTCATGTATGCATCTTCATAACTTATGACATTTTAACTAGTTTTACTAGTGTAGTTAGGGAAAGCTAACCTTTTATGCTTTCCAATGATAGAATGTTGACATTTTGTTCCAGGAAAACATCACAAGTATGAAAAAAGAGTTGTTTCAACACCATGATGTTGTTGCAACTCCCCTTAGGATGAATACTATGAAACCATCAACCTTGTCGAGATATTGCTAAAACACCCCTTAGGTCTACTGCTGTGACACCATCAACCTTGACTGGTTGTTGCTGCAACATGCTTTCTAGATAACAAAACATGATTTTCGGTTGCTGCAACACGATTTTAGGTTTCTACAACACGATTTCTAGTTTCTACAACAAGACTGTCATCTGACACCAACAAAATTTTTTGAAACACATGTTTAATAGATGAAGAAAAATTGAGCAATCACAACCCCCATCTTGAAAGTTGTGATCGATGAGGTGGATGCCTCCCTATTCATTGAGGGAAAAATGATACCTCCCTATTCCTTTTACGTTTGGTCATTATGTACTTCCCAAGCCATTGGGAATATGTCATGAAATCATAAGGGTGAGGCTTTGTTATATATCAATGTACACATAAAGACTCTATTAGATATCAGTGTACATGAAACTAATTTGAATATATGACATTTTGGACAACCAAGCATTAGTATGATGGAAATCCCATTATGCAAGAAAAGAATTTTCAAAAAATTGGGTTGGAGATTTTATTTCCATGTTGTCTTTATGTTTGGGTAGAGATAATAATGAATCAAATAAATCCCATATCATTTCAATTATGTCCAGAAAATATAGCCTCTCACATTAAATTATATTTCAAATATTATCCATACTTATTCTATTTGATGTTTCATACTTGATCTATTTGATGTTACCATAGACCAAACCAATAATTTTGAGTGTAACAATATATTTTTGCCTCAGGTATGCGTCTTCAATACTTATGTCATTTTAAGTAGTATTTATAATGTAATTAGCGAAAACTGTCCTTTTATGCTTTCCAATGATAGAATGTTGACACCTTGTTCCACAAAAACATTACATGTACAGTAGAAGATTTGCTACAACATTGTGACATTGTTGTAACACCTTGTTGAGGGGTCCTAAATCCCTTTAACTCAATAGCAAGAACCAAACCCCTCACCGAGGCCCAATTAGAATCTGTAGCATTTAATAGTGGAATGGTTCTCCAAATCTTGTGATCCATTCAAATAATCGATGGGCTTTATGTTTTCTAGTGAAAGATTCTCCTTTAGTTTAGACGTTCTCTTTTAGGTGGGACCAATATAAGATAAGAGCCGGTATAAAACAAATGGGTAACAAGGTGGGAAAACTTAACTACTGGAGAAGGCTGAGCTTGGGATATCCCTTTCACTCTAGCATGCAAACAATGATTCTATACCACAGGCCTAGTACTAATACATTAACCTGTTTGTGTTCAAATTATTAACTGAGACACAATTTATCAGAAGAAAACATGCATGTGATAAACGATGGCAAGAAAAATAGTTTCCTTAACTCTAATCATCAATCACATATAAACACAATGATTTACATTCATCATTAAAGATAATAACTATAAAACATTGAATCAGATAACTTATCAACATGTTTATAAGCTCTTACTTGTTACAACATCCATTCATGAGATGAAATCATAAATAATTCTTCTCCACATCCAATCATACACACTTTTGATTAAAAAAACAAACTTGTCTCTAGTCCTAAACATGAGTTCTTAGTTAAGGAATCTCTGAAATATTTCTTTACAAATCTAAAAATGAGGGTCTTTGTGACAACCATCGACCTCTTTCTAACAGGTCAATCCTCCTATTTATAACATACTATTAACTAAAAATAACTATTAAAGTGTATCTAAGTAAACCAAAACTTGCCACATGGTGCTTTCTTCTATCATTCTTCAAAGAGTCATCAGATCATCTCACTTGAGAGGATGACTCTTCTCATATTTTGACCACTTGATGAAGGGATCCTCTCATGTGTTAGCATACAAGAATCTATGTTGTCCCATTGTGGCGAAAGGGGTATCTCTTATCTCTACTGTGTCTACACCGGATACTTGACTATTCTGGCACTTAACTGATCCAACATGTCTCGAGATTTGATCAGGTGCTCCATGAACTATTGCACCTATCCTGGCACCATGTATGCCACCTTTTCTATTTCCTTAGCCCATGATGCATCTTGTTCGGCATGCGATTTGAGTATGTCGTGTGTTAGCACTCTGTAATTTGCCTAAGGCTGTTGAGTCAATCATAGAGGTAACCTCGAGTCTTGGATCTAGCCCTCCAAGACTCAGAGAGGGATCTCTCTTTTAGATTTAACTTGGTTTGTAAGGAATCGATTTTAGGCTAGCTATGAAAGTTATCAAAATATGGATTTTTTGATTTTTAAATGGTTAGTTTGGGACAACGAGGAGGGCCATTGGGAAAATGGGGTCTGCGCTTAAAAAAGTGATTCACATCTCAGATCTAGACAAGACTTTTACACAGGGCAAGGTAGCAGAAACATTGGATCGATTTAAGTTTTGATGGCGTCGGTTTGAGGAATAAGTAGGGGAGGTAAAAGCCAGGAACAGGACCAGCTAAGAATTCCTGAACTAAGCTTTAGAAGAAAAAATAAAGATCATCAAAATCTCAGAGGCAGAGTATCTACTGATAAATTATGCTTCTATTACTTTCCTTCTGATAATAAGAACTGAAAATAAATTGAAAGATAAGAGGAAAACATTGAACAGAGGAAAAACACCACCAATATCTCCACACAGGAATCCTATGAAAAACTTATCCTTTACTGATCAGTCTTTCAATGATTACAGAGAAAAATTTTTAGCCAAGCACAACCCACAGTCCAACACAATAAAAACACCCTCTTCAGATCCAGCCAAAAAGAAAGACATTTTACTTACTGAAAACACACTCACACAGGTCGAAACATCCTTACATCCAGTCCCAGTCGAACCTTCTCTCTGTCTTTTACATCTGTATAAATAATAAAACTATCTGTCTTAAGAAGATTTGAGCTTTAACTCTGTTTGCTAAGAATAGAAAACAGTTACAAAAACATATTGACACCTGTAGAGTCTCTCTAAAGCGAACCCAACAGTAAATTAAAGGAAAAAAAACTAAATCTAGAAACTGTTGGTAGGTCGTTTCAAATTTGTTGAGATGGCTGTGATGCCTATCCCTCGAATTTTGGAAACAATGGCCACTTGTCCCTTTGACTCCTGGTTTTGTGCCTGGGAAAAGGAGATACTCTGTTACCTCCCTCTAACTGTTGCCTATGATTCAGGAGATGATAGTCTTCTTATTGCCTTTCCTCCTGTAATATCTCAACTGAAATTTAAATGCTCTGCTGGAAAATGCCACTTATTCTCTAACTGCCAGGTGTGCTTTGTAAATGAACTCCCTTCTTGCCATATGTTTCGATCTATGCTTGAGAAATGGGACATTTTTCCACCAAAGGTTTTTAAACCGATTTTTCAACCCCTTCCTTGTTGCTGAAACTTGTTGATTCAAGGAGCGTATTTTCTGCTCCATGTATGGGATAATATTCTTTACCGAAGAATCTTGCATGAATTCATTAATAGATGCAGGAGAGGCATATGTGCGATGATCCTTAAAATGAATTCTATGTGATGTCATATTGATGACAGGAAACTTCAGTTTAAGCATTTCATCTTTCTTACCGACACTCTAAAAAACACGCAGGAAATCTCCCAGAAACATTTCTTGAGTTACTGTTGATTGATGATTACATGCAAGTAATCTTATTAAATGTTGAATAGCCAGGTCTGATTTTCTGAGAACAACTTACCACCTTCCGAGATTAAAATGAACATGGTTTCTGATATAGTTCCATCCATCACCTTCAAATACAGGAAGAACACTCATATGTGCCCTAATGGCATGTTTCTGCTGTCCACATATGGTGTAGCGATTTCCAGCAAGGACAAGATGGAATCCAAATTTCCTGAGCATTAGTGGATTTGCATGCAGATAGCAATAGGTTGCCTGCTCTAGCAATATACCTGCACACAAACTTGGTTCCTCACTAGAGATACGGAAATAAACATTTGCAGCCTCCTTTCTTGATTGATCCAGCATAAATAGTGAAAATCTGATCATCTTCTAGACACCAGCATAAGCCTTGTCACTCTTGTAGTCACTGGATAAAAATCGATAATTTGAAAGAGCAAGTTCATAATCACGCAACATGAAGGAATAATATCCCAATATTCTGATCTGAGACTCTATCGAATTGAATGTGTAGATGGGCCCATTTGGATGTCAGTCTAGATCAATAACATTGTCAATGCAACCAATCGCATTGTCTTTGTGTGTAGCTACATTGTCAGTTTCAACCACATTATTTTTAGTTATGTGATAAGGGCTTCCAGGGTGTTTCCCATAAACACAGATGCAAATGTAGCTAAAGTCATGAGAACATGGATATTGACTCTGCCACCAACAATGTCAAAAGATGCATCAAGTGCTGCTGATATCTACATGCCAATCAATGTAGCAACTAGGCCTTTGCCTGGTAGTGATTCAAAATGCTCAATTGAAACCGGAGGAAGCTCTTTTCCTTCACTGTGATCTGCGACTGCTCTTGCAATTGATGAATGGCCTACATTCCTCCAAGAATATTTTTTAGGAAATATACTGACACGAATCTTGAAATCTCAATCCATAGTTTCAATTAGCCTCCCACATGGAGAGACCTTCAATCTTGTAATGATATTGTAGAATCAAAAGTTTTCCCTTATCTATGAAAAAAATCGATCTGATGGAACCAACGCGTGAATGACCATCTTCATTGTCATGGTGAGAAATGGGGCAATTTACAATTAAATCGAAAATACAAATCTCTGAGCCAGCAACAACCACCACAGACTTGTTTTTAGTGTGTATAGAAATGAGTGCAGGTTCCACGTCTTTAATGGTGCATTCGACGAAGGATTCTTCCATCCAATGAGCAATTACAATCCTTGACTTGTGTTGTCATTGATGCAGATGCGTGGCTCCCTGCAATCGACACCTTGGAACTAGTTTGAACACCTAGTAGAGGGTTTTTAAAAGCTGTGTTCTATATATATATATATATTTTTTGGCTCTCTGTGGGCAATATCCCACATTCACGAGAGGAAAACAAAAACAAGTATTGTTATATGCCAATAGTTGGAAAGTATTCCGATGAAGTGAGCCCAAGGCTATCTTTGGAGTTTGGCGTTGTGTTGGCTTGTGTGTTTCCTGTTGGTTTGTGGTGTTGAATATTCGAGGGGTTGACCGTAGGCCGAGATAATTTTTGCTAAAATTTTGTTAATTTTTTCATAAAACTCTGCTAAAAGGCAAAGGCCGAGGGGCCAATTTTTTTCCAAATTCACCAAAAATAACTAATAAACCCAACTTTGCATTTACCCCCAAGATTCAAATTTACCATTTCAAACCAATCCACCATTTTTTGCTAAAAAATGCACCAGAACGCACTTTGAAACTCGTGCGCAAGCATTCATCTTATGCTTGGTCAGTGTCGGGTGCCTTCCACCGCCTTCACCATGCGTCATGAGCGAACACATATGCCTGAAAAACATAAATATTATTCAGAACACTGATCCCCTATTATATAGGGTTCTAACATCGTGCAAGTTGATAAGGTCATCAGGTGTTCTGAATTTGGGGAGGCCGATGTCTCTCATTACTCGGTTGATCTTAGTTCATATTTTCTTTCACTTGGCCAATTTATCCTAGATTTCCCAATGAGGTTCCTGGGCCATTTTAACCCAATATCTGGTCAATTTCCTTATGCGGTCAATGTTGCTTTCCCTTAGCACCTGGATGTCATGCTCTTCAGTGTCTTGACCCTATTGCATCGCACTGATACAGTTGATCTGTTAAGCCCTAATATTGGTTCATTACCCCTTAATTGGGGCATATTACATTAGTAATGTTATTTTATTTATGTCACCTTTATTCCAATAGTTGTAATTATACCTCGTAGTATCCTATATATACCAAGGAGACATTTTCATTTGGAGTCATCTTGTACTTGAACATTTATGTGGGGTAAAAGGAGGTTGCCCCCTTGAAGAGGATTATTATCTACAATTATCTCTTTTTCAAGGCGTTGAGTACTTATTCTGAGGTTTTTCTATGCTATATTGATATTCGGTTCTTAACATATGGTATCAGAGCTCAAGGTCTTGGGGTTTCATTGCTACATATGAGACACCTTGGAATTTTTTCTATAACATTTTTTCTACAATGTTTCAGAATCAATGGCTTAGAGGATATTTAGTAGATGGATCAAGGTACATTGGGTTAAAATTCCAGCTCCTAAGGCCTTATACTTTTGGCGATACAACCTATGAGCGATAGGGTTATGGAATCATCTTGAACTGAGTCATTGCAAAATTTTCTCTATAAAAACATTTCTGTAATGTTTCAGACCCTGAAATACGAAGGATATTCATAAAAATTAGTAAGGTATCTATGGTAAAATGTTCAACTTTTGGGTCATCTTGCATTTGTATATACACCTTGTGGAATATAGGGTATTTGACTAGTCCTATTGACTAG
>CBVK0100658861.1:0-16961 GCA_900067695.1 Picea abies
TAGAAGGAAGCACCTACTCCATGGTTTTTCTAGCACCAACTAGAAGGAAGTTACTACTCCCTGTGTTCAAGCACCCACTTGAACCTCTAAGGAGATCAGTCCTCCCTAGCACCTCCCTACCACCCTGGTTTATGAATATGAATTATTGAAACTTACTACAGTGATATTGTGTTCAACAACAACTTACTAGTATCATCATTGTTCTGCTAGATTTTGCTCCTCTATTTTCTTCACTGTCTTCCTACACACATCCTTTTCACTTTTCTGTTCTTAAGCCTCTTGTGCTTTCTACACCATCCCCATTCAATGCACATTTTGTCTGCTGTCCCTATCCACTGCATCACACCCCTTACTTCTTCACACATGCATTACATCCAACAACACCAACAACCTCACCACTTATATGTGTTGTCTACTTATATCTTATGTGCACCTTGTGCATGCAATGTACGCAATGCCTCTACCTTCTCACACCGTGTTCGTCTCCTCCACATATTGAGTGCTCTGTCTAATCATCATGGTAACCCTTCATCTTCTCTGGCGGTTTTCCCATGCGTTTAGCATCACTGGATGTCATGCTGAGATTCCTCAGCCTCTCTGACAGTCGAGACTCTACGTTTTCTCTAGCATAGTCGAGCTTATGCTTTTTGTTTCAGTTACAAACTTCAATGCTCATCCACTTGTCATTCCCTCTAAGAATTGTCTTCATTCACTAGAAGAAGCTTGGAGACCCTTCAGCTCCTCTGGCGATCATAGAGAGGTCCCTTCGAATCTTCTGGTAGAACTCATCACTGGTTTCTGGCAGGTTCACTGTGTCGTGCAACAGTAGCTCTCTAATCTCCTTTAGTTTCATCTACACCATTGAATGATCTTCATAAGCTTGCCTTTATTTTGTATTTCATCATTTCGGCTTTCTTGTGTCCAAGTGTCGCGCCAGTCCATGTCGTATTCTCCGAAACATCAAAACGAAGCTTTTCTATGCTAGCTCCTTCCTCTATATGACCATGGCCATGACTAGGCGCTTGTTCATAAAGTTCTTTTCAAGATTTTGTTTTTCAACATTTCGGGACTCCTGATGTTGAGAGTCTCTGACTTCTCCATCTCTCGCTAACCAAAATCCTAGTCTCCAATACATTGAAGGGGGTTCGATCAATGGTCCACGATCTCTTTGAACCAACGACTCAGATCATTTCTCAATTTCACAAATCACGATTTCGGCATTCCCGTGGTGAATGTTCTTGATGCTTCCAACTCCCGATCCGTGAAACTCCGAAATGGCATGGGATCAACGGTCCAAATCAACAATTGATCTGATGGCTCAGATCATTTTGTGATTTTGAAAATCACGATTTTGACATTCCTATGGCGAATGTTTCTTTCCTCTCCAAGTCGTGATTTGAAAAACCCCGAAATGGAGTCTTTCACATGCTCTAATCTTCTGCCACGCGTCCCTCTTGGATCAACGGTCAAGATTTTATCGAGACTTCTCAACTCCACGAGCCTTCGTTGTGCCTGATCAATGGTCTATATTTGGCCTCGATCTAATGGTTGAGATTATTTCGCGATTTCACATATCGCAAGTTCGAGAGGTGAAAGGATGGAGCATTTCATACCTTTGAATTTCCAGTCAGCGAAATGTTAATCTGTGTCCACGTGTCTTGCCTGTAGATGGACGATCCTCCTTCTTTTGGGATTTTGTATACCCACTTCTCCTTTCACTTTAATGAACATGCAAGTTCTCCCAGATCCAACGATGGTCATAACTTATGCTCAGATCTGACACCTGAGATCTGTCCTCCTCTTCTGCACGTTCTTCTTGTCTACAATCAGATCTGACGGTCCTCCTTCTTTCAGGAATTTAAATGGGATCCAATGATCACTGATGCTTCTCCTCCTAAGCTTAAGCATTGTGATTGACTCTGTGCTAATTACTCTTGAGATTACATTGTTCCTATTTTTCATCGATGCTTTCTCTGATCTTGTTATCAATGACTTGCCTACAATCCTTTGCATGTTTTTTGCCATCTTTGTTGTTGTAATTTCCATTAATGGTAAGCCTACAATGTCTGTAAATCATGCCAACAATATCTACGTCCCATCAAGCAATCAAGGTAATTTGATTTGGGAATCTCACTACAACCAAGTGGCAGGACACTTCTGTGTAGAAAATACAGTGGCAATGTTGCAACAACATTTCTATTGGCAAAAACTCTGACATGATGTCAAAAAGTATATCAGGTCTTGCTTTTCCTATGCCATTGACAAACTGTCCATTAAGAAACAAGGCATGTACACCCATTTTCCTACTCCTAAAAGGCCCCAAGAATCCATCTTGATGGACTACATGTCGAACCTTCCTTCAACTAAGGAAGAGAATGACTATTTTTTTGTGGTTGTTGATAGATTTTCCAAGATGGAAATTGTGGCCGCCTATAAGAAGAGCACCACAGTGGAGGCCACTTACAAGATCTTCTTTGAACAAGTGTGGGTACATTTTGGGATACGATATACCATCATATCTGATTGGGATAGTCAACTCCCCAATACATTATGGGCAATTCTTTGATCATGGCTCGACACCAAGCCCACCAAATCCACGACCTTCCACCTTGAAATGGATGGCCAAACTGAGGTCATCAACAATATGATGATGCATATCTTGCGCATGTACAATTCCAATCATATGCACACATGGGATGAGAGTCTTCCCTATGTTCAACATAGTTACAACAAAGCTATACATATCTCAACCCACCACAACCCATTTCAGGCAAGGTTGGGATTTCAACCATTCAGTCCCATGGATGTTGCACTACCCCTTGCGTCCAAAAAGGAAGACTCATCCCTTTCTCAAAATAAAAATGACAAAGCCACTTGTTTCACTGAACAAATCCAACCCATATTCCAACAGGTTCAAGTATTTTGTATAAGTCCAATGCCAAGTACAAGCAGTGCCATGATCAACACTGAGTGCCCCACAAGTTTTGAGTATGTGATAAATCTTGGTTGCATTTGAAAAATGAACGCCTTACAGGACCCCATTGGAAGCTTGGTCCACTCTGCTATTTACCTTACACCATCACCAAATATATGGGTGATAATTCTTTTGAGCTCAACATTCCCCCATTCCTTGGCTTGCACCCAGTGTTTCATGTGGACCTCCTTCGACCATATTTTCCACCATTATTGGACACCTTATAGATAACATAACAATTGACACCAATAAAGCTCAACCATGACCGCATGGAGAAAGAGTCCATTGTGTTAGCACTTGGAGTCACACTTAGACTGCTATGAGTGAAATCCCAGTACCTGTCAAAGTGTGGAAGATAAAATTAGTAGTAAATGGAAAATGGATGAAATATTCTGAAAAGAATGTCAATCATAGTTTACTTCACAAAATATGCACCAACAAGTAAGCATCTGAATAACTTTGATCAGGGTTATAGAAAATAGGATGAGTATATGGAAGAGTTAATAATAATAATGCAAAATTCCTATCATCTACATCATGTATTATGACATACATATAAGGAATAACTCTTTCAAACAATAAATTATTATAATCAAAGAGATGAATTCTGATATATTTGTAAACAATATTACAACAGATCCTCTATTGCAACGATCTATAAATCAGTCAAATGAATCTTTCACTGGACTATGATAAGAATTAGAAGACAACAAGACAGTAGTAAAAATAACTAATTTTTATTATCCAGAGAATCTTAAGTATGATACACAAAATAGAAGGTCTTTCTGTAAAATACACGGTATAAAATATGAGTCTATATCAATCCATTCCTCTCTTGGATCATGAATCCAACCCTTTCCTTCTCAAAATAACTTTCATATATATATAATTATCTATATCTATCCTAAGGAGGTCAAAACCAAGGGGATAATAGGATCCTCCTCTATTTAGGAGTATTTTTACAAAATATTCCAACAAAAACTTAACAAATTCCTATTTTTGGGGATCTTTCCTATTGTGATAAATTCCTTTTGAAATGGGTCATTTTGCTTTATCTAGAGATGGAACACATGTCCCTCATGTCCATATAAATCCTAGGATACCGTTGAGACCTTCCCTGACAGCTGGAAACCTTCCCATAGATCGAATTTTTCAAACTGTTAGAGTACACAGTGCCTATGATAGCATGCACTGCGAACTTTCCTATAGGTGATGATTTTCTCTTTTCTCTAAACATACGATATAGGTCAGAATAATTTATTTTTTGGAAGTAAAAAACACCATGTTTTCCCTCCACACCAAATTTCAGAGGAGCCCAGATGGGAATTAAAAAGTTATTGGAAAAACCATCCTTCGTTGTGTGTTAATTTTTTCAAACTATCATAAATTACCAGTTCACAGTGTCAACACTACGAACTTTCCTGTAGCAGCTTGTTTGAATTTACCAAAATTTTTAACATCTCAAAAATTATTCCAAGAGTCCATACATGATGAAAAAAATAATTATATTGATATATGACTTAGAGGAAATAACCACAACTGATACTCATGGCTTACAAATCATAGCCATCACACAAAAAATGTTGTAAAATGCATAAAAATAGGTTAACAACATTAACAACATTTGCAACTTTAAGTCTGCTTCAACAAATGACACACCACACATTGTACATTTGATAGAGGTAATAATTCACTCATTTAAGGATGAATTTCAAGGGATGCAAAAGGTGAAATTTTCAATAGTCCTAGAACAAAGGGTTCGCAACACAGTTCACAGCACCAACAAATATATTAGTAAAAGGACCTCCTCTCAACCTTCAAATAGAATGATAACCTTTATGAAGTACCCAGTAGACTTGATCTTGATGCGTATAATTAGGGATTTGAACAGATGTGTCTGTAAACTATTCAACCTTCAACACTCACCTTCAGCCAATTCAGATCATCATTTCATAACGCCTGGCTTAAACACAATTTGCACATTTGGATGAAGTTATTAGAAACTTTTATGACAAAATCCCTGAGAATTTGTTTAAAATACAAGATATGAAAACAATAAGATTTTCTTTGACATGATCCGTAAATGCAATGATAACCATTGAATGTGTGAGATACTTATAAAAATGCTACAAACTCTCCTGTGAGTTGGAAGCACATATAACTATCTTTAAATTGACATTTAAACAAATAGATGATGACAAAGAGATTTTTTTGTACAGTTGTAGGTGTGACATGTCAAGGAAAAAATATAAAAGTGAATCAAACGTGTGACTCATTTTGACCCCTACAATTCTATGTGCTAACATTTGATCCACTATGGATGGCATGCTCCCTGTGAGTTGCCAAGAACATGCAATTCCAGTGCCTTATCCATTGGGGTATGGAATCATCTAGTATCAAACTTGTGCAACCAATCCTTTGAAATACTTCAAGATCTATCACTTATTCAAGAAAACTAAAAGACCTGCTGGAAACAAACCTCATAGTGTAAATTTGATCACATTGTGCAATTTGAAGAAAAGAAAATGCTACGAAAGCGAGCTTATTACCCACACTACCCTACTCTAACCAGATCTCCAATTTTATCAAGTAAATGCAAATTTCCACAACAACCATTCAAGTAGATTCATGAAAAAAATAATCCTATCTTTGCCACTGATTAATTGATAATAACATGAATATAACATCATAGATAGAAACTCCTTCAGAGAATCATACTCACCCACATGTTCTAGTGAAATGATGAACTATGAAATATTCAAATAATTTCAAAGATATGATTCCAATAAAGATGTTACTGGATCTTCAAAACCATGATCAGGAACCTATTGATTCAGAAAATATGACTTCCATTGTGCACATTCCCTTTTACTGGGAAATATGTGAGTTTCTTGTTCTTTTGAGATCGTCTCTTGATCATAAAGAGTGACAGTTTCCTCTTCCTAAAAATGATCATATGATAATTTTATAGTAGGAGATAAATTGTTTTGATATGATCAGCTAAAAATATGTAGTTATCTGTACAATGATCCTTTATTGCATGCTCAAACTAATTTGAAAAATGAACAATCGTATGATCTATATCTTGATCCATAGAGAAATTTGAAAAAACTAACAAACTGACAAATGCTGTCCCAAATATGAATCATACTTACACTCTCCTTGTTGTTCATGTGCATGCAAATCTTGAAGGTAAGACTAATCTCTAATCCTTTTGCAATCTCAAATGTTCTCCTCAATTTCTTCAAGATCCTCAAACAACCGTCTTAATGATGTATATTTCCTTTCTCTCAGGAGAAGGACAATATCTAGACGCATAGATTCTATGTAGTAAACCATAGCTATAGTCTTAGAAGGTCATATGTCCAATGGCATGCTATGAAAAAAACTATAAAACCTCATGTTGAAGATAGTAAGATCTTCATCTTCCTTTCTCCTCAAAACATGAAAATCAACAGGGAATTGATCAAAGGAATTATTCTCAGCCCAATACTTTGAAAATGCATCATATAACTCAACCAACAAACTAAGTGAATCAAATTCCAAACCTTTGAACAACAAAGAAGCATCCCTAACCAAGGATTTCGAAAATAACCTCATAGTAACATCTTCATGTACTATTTCAAAATTATCAACAAAGTTATCAAATGATCCCAAATGTTTTTCAGTTGTAACATGATCCTCTCTAGTAAATTGGGGAAGATAATCAACAAAGTTAAGTGGGTAAGTATGAAGGTGAGATGGCATCTTGAGAGGTTTAAACATTTTTCCCTCATTCTAGACTGAAATTATGTGGGATGAAAAATAGGTTTAATAAACTGATTGCAAGGATCAACAATGATGGTAGTAGGTGATAATATCTGAGAAGGTAACAAATCAATTTTATCATCCTCATGGTTACAAGGCTCGACATGTTCAGGAAGAATTGAGATATAAACTTCATTCTTCTCAATAAGCTGAGGTCAGGAGACATGATGAACATCTACAACACATGCACAATGGATACATTTTTCTTCCAATGATGGATATACAAATGAAGGCTTATGGTCATCTGAATAAATAATGCATATGATCATCCTCTTTATATTTAAAGGGAAAAAAAGGAATGAATCGATGAAAAAGAACAAAAAATCATGGAGAAAACTAATGAAATGATACATGTTTTTTCCCTTCCATCTTCTCATCTTTCTGTCCACAGGATCCTTCCTCTAGTGGATTCTTTGATTATGGAGTCTCTAGGTAGATGATTACAGTCAAATTTTTTTGTCCCTCTCTTGTCTATACTCAAGAGCCTGATCTATGTCATTCTCTTAGGGAAGCTTCCTTCACACTTCGCTCCCCAGCAGCGGCACCCAAAATGTTAGCACTGTGATTCACACTTAGACTACTATGAGTGAAAGATAGTACCCATCAATGTGTGGAAGATAAAATTAGTAGTAAATGAAAAATGGATGAAAGACTGAAAATAATGTCCATCACAGTTTACTTCACACAATATGCATCAACAAATAAGGCCCTAAATAACATTGATCAGGGTTATAGAAAATAGGATGAGTAGGTGGAAAACTTAATAGGAATAATATGAAATGCCTATCATATACATCAAGTAGTATTACATACATATAAGGAAGAACTCTCTGAAACAAGAAATTCTTATAATCAAAGAGATGAATTATGATATATTTGTAAACAACATTACAACAGATCCTCTATTGCAACAAACTATAAAACAATCAAATCGACATTTAAATGGACTATGATCAAAATTAGAAGACAACAAGATGGTAGGAAAAAAAAAAATTCATCATCCAAAGAATCTTAAGTCTAATACATAAAACAAAAGGTCTTTCTGTAAAATACATAGTATAAAATTTGAGTCTCTATCGATCCATTCCTCGCTTGGATCATGAATCCAACCCCTTCCTTCTCAAAATCCATTCCATATATAGAGAATGATCTATATATATCCTAAGGTGGTTGAAACCAAGGAGATACATAGGATCCTCCTCCATTTAGGAGTCTTGTTACCAAATATTCCAACACAAACCTAACAAATTCCTATTTTTCAAGATCTTTCCAATTGTGATAAATTCCTTTTGAAACGGGTCATTTTGCTTGATCTAGAGATGGAACACATGTTCTTCATGTCCAACGAACTCCTAGTATATGATTCAAACCTTCCCTAACAGCTGGAATCCTTCCCATAGCTTGAATTTGTCAATGTTTTAGAGTTTGCAACGCCTATGACAACATGCACTACAAACTTTCTCATAGGTGATGATTTTGTGTTTTCTCTAAAAATACAAACTGGGTCGGGCTGAGTCTTTGGAAGAAATCAAAAGACACCATGTTTTCCATCCACACCAAATTTCAGAGGAACCTATATGGGAATTCAAATTTTATGGGAAAAACCATCCTATACTATGTGCTACTTGCAAACTATCATAAATTACTAGTTCGCAATGCCGATGCTGTGAACTTTCCTGTAGCATCCTGTTTCAATTTACCAATTTTTTTAACATCTCAAAACTTATGCTAGGAGTCCATACATGCTGCAAAAATTCATTATATTGACATATGACTTAGAGGAAATCACCTCAACTAATACTCATGGCTTACAACTCATAGCCATCACACAAAAAATGTTGTAAAATGCATAAAAATAGGTTAACAACATTAAAAGCATTAACAACATTTCAACTGTAAGCCTTCTTTAGAAAATTATCAACCACACATTGTAAATTTGATTGGGGTAATAATTCACTCATTTAAGGCTGAATTTGAAAGGATGAAAAAGGTGAAAGTTTCAATAGTCCTAGAACAGAGGGTTCCTAGCACAATGCACGACGCCAAAAAATATATCAATAAAAGGAACTACTCTCAATATTCATATAACATGATAATTATTATGAAGTATCCAATATAATTGATCTTGATGCATATAATTGGGGATTTGAACACACATGTCTGCAAACTATTCAACCTCCAACACTCTCCTTTAGTCAGTTCACAACACCAATTCACAACGCCTAGCTTAACCATAATTTTCACACTTGGAGGAAGTTGTTATAAATTTTTTTGACATAATCCATGAGAATTTGTTTAAAATACAAGCTATGAAAACAATACGATATTATTTGACACAATTCTTAAATGCAATGATAACCATTGAATGCATGAGATACTTATGAAAATGGTACGAACTCTCCTATGAGTTGGAAGCACATACAATTGTCTTTAACTTGACATTTAAAGAAATAGATGATGACAAAGGAAACTTTGTGTACAAATGGAGGTGTGACATGTCAAGGTAAAAATATAAAAATGAATCAAAGGTGTGACTCATTTTGACCCCTACAATTCTATGTGATAACACATTGATCATATTGTGGAAACAGAGGTCATGGGTACTCACCAACATAATCTTCAGCTTTATCATGTTGTCAAAGTGGGAAATCTCCTGTACCAAGGCAAGTGGCTCACCCGAGGCTAAATTGAAAAAAACTTTGCTCCTATGATGGGGGAACTCAACACAATGGAGACTATTTATTCCTAAGGGGGGAGGATTGATTCAAGTGGATATCGATGGCCACCTACCTTTTCCAACTAGCTCACACACAATTTTCATCTTGGAAGTTTATTTTCTAGATTTTCAGGTCATAAATGTCTGGGGTCGTTTTGAGGCCCTAAACATTATTTTTTAGGCCCACCACAAGAACACTATAGACATAGTCATATTTTTATGGAAATTTATTTAGTCCTTGAATATACCTTTCCAATAGGCTATCACGTGCCTAAAACGAAGATCGCATGCAAAAGTTAGAACCTCGGGATGTTGATGTACTAACTTGCCCCATCGAAGCCCATATGACCTTTTGCGCTTCATGTCCTAGGGTTAGGTTTTTTAATGTCTAGGGTTTTATGATTACCTATTGATGCTAAAAAATCATGGAGAAATCATTGTGATGGGCTCAGAATAATGCGCATAGCCTCCACATTTCTTCTGATAGATTACCTACCACCATTAGAGAAAAATTGTTTCATTCTGCATTTTACAATTTCAACATATTTCTTTATTGAATAAAAGTTAAGTTTCACTATATCTCTTCTGTTTTTCTTTGTATATCTTTGTTAATGTGATAAATATTTGTTTCATTTCGTTCCACTCATAAATGCAGATCAATGTTTTATGAAAATTTTACAACGCTAGGAATTTGATGTACCAACTTACCCTATCAAAGCCCACATGACTTTTGGTGCTTCATATCCTAGGGTTAGGCTTTTGGATATTTAAGGTTTTCTAATTACATATTGATGCTAAAAAGGCATGGATACCTCATTGTAATGGGCTTGGGAGAACATGCGTAGATGCCACATCTCTTCTCAGTGATTAACTACCACCATTCGAGGAAGATTGTTTCATTCTTCATTTTATAGTTTTAGCATATTTATTTATTGAATAGAAGTTAATATTAAATGTCTATTTGTTATTGTTCTCTTTATATCTTTGTTAATGTCATTATCTTTAGATTTTTCTTACTTTTTCCTAGAAATTGATTTATCTTAATTCTTTTAATTTATTTAATATTTTTATTTAGTCCCATAATTAAAAATAAACTTAGGACTAGTCTTAGAATTAGGATTATACTTTTATTTGGCTTTATAATTAATAAATTTGTTGTTTAATTAATTATTTTAACCCAACAAGGTCTAATTATTTCCATGTTTTCTAGTCCACCTAGATTTATTGACTCAAGTTTTTAATTACGCGATGTACCCTTCAAGACATGCCCTAGTCTTGGAAGTTTGTCTGAACCATTGGAGTCAACACTCCATTCAGTCGACCTTGTGAGATACTAAGGGATTCTAAGGAATAATGACTCTCCCTTATTGTTCTCTCTCTAGAATCTTCGTGAGCAACTATCTCAGTCCTCCTTCACGACATCGTGGACCTCTCGAACTAGGTAATCATTAACCTACAGTTCATACCATGGTGGGAGTGCTAGTAAGATGTGACAAGGAAACTACCACACCTCTCCCTTAATGTATGGTTTTTGTGCATGGCCCCTCTACTCCTTATGTGATTCGGATTAGCAAGCATCATCAATCCTACATCCACTAATAAAAAATGTGTCAATAATCCATATACATAAATCATATTGTAATCAATCATATGTCACAAATGCATAAAATGAAATACTTAATCAAAATATAATTCACTCCCTAAATCAATATGGATTCCAAGGAATCCATTGATGCGATCAACATCCATAACCTATCATGTGTCTTGCACACTCAAGAAACATTGTCGATAACATCTACCAATACATATACATCAAATAACTATAAGTCACAACACATCATCATAATCATGTATAATCCATAATGGAAATGAAATCACAATGTACCATAACCGGATCACTTTCACGCAATTGTCCTAAAAAAATAAGTCAATAAAAGTGTGCTCAGTAGAGAGGGATGTTACATACACCCTGTCTTATTTTAAACTTCATCCTGAAGTTTGTACAATATATAAATGCATGTAAATAAATGTATCTGACATAGATCTAGATGTATAATCAATCAAACAAGTCAGGAAACTATTAATGCAACTCATATGCGTCTTCTCAGGTAGCCGAGTGTGGACTATATTTGTCCCACTAGACCTTGACCTGATCAACTATTCAACACCCTAGCTATTGAATTTGATGGTCCAGAATGCGGATTGGCTCTGCCATAAGAGCACCCTCATTGGACACCTGCAAAGAACACATGTCAATAATATGTGAATGATCACTAATATAATGTATCAAAATAGATACATGAAATGAATCCTGCATATGCCTCAAAGAATTAGGAAAGGCTAGTCAATAAGCCATGAGTCCCTTCTTTTCCACAACTTCAAAAAGTTCCAGAAACCTAGGAGAGAGTTTATCACCTTTTCGAAACTTGATTGAACCTTTTTGTGGTTTTATCTGCAAGAAAAATCTATCGCCAACTTCATAACTGCATTCAACACGATGCACATCAACATAACTCTTCTACCGATGTCACACTTTTTTAATCCCTTGTCTTATCAATTTCATCTATTATTCCATTTATAGAATCACTTTTGGTCCTACAAGGACATTATCCTCAAGTTGATCCTGTTATCACTCCAAGAGTCTTCCCCTGACTATAAAGGGAATGAGCCTGGTAAATTAAATATTCAATAATGTATGGGAAAAAGGATCAAGTCGGATGATTAAATATGCTCACATCCACTCAGAAACACATGAATCCACTCGAATATGGAAGGCTTTCTACTATATTACTTATAAGTTTTAAATCAAAGGTGTGGAAGCATGGATAATACTTATTATGCTAACATAAATATACATACAACAACATACATGAATGGCCAACTATGACAGGTAAAGTACTTATCATACTAGCAAAAACACACATACGATTGCATACCTAAATCATCAGACATAACATGTAATATACTTGCATCTCTAGCTCATCAATCCAAAGACAGGATGAAATCCATCAGGCATTGGAAAATGATGCTAACATGAATGTAATATTCATAAACAAGTACAACAAAGAAACGAAAATGAAAATCTGAACAAAGCACAATGAAATAATCTTCTGTGTCAAGAAGTACTCATAAATGTCTTTCATCAAGTATGGCTACAAGTCTCCAAAGTTGAATCACTCAGCCTTAAGGAATGAACCCCCCCCCGCCCCATTTGAACTATGTCTCTGTGGGATTTAAATAATCTTTACAAATCAGTTTCAAGATCCTAAAAAGATGGACCTAATAGATGCTTTTCCTATCTCAAATTCGAATTTGTGAGGTGGCTGGAAAAGACAAAAATTTATGGAAATATTCTCCTCAAATATTGACCTATATATCTCAAATAAATACATATTTTGGAAAATGGAGAGAGCTTTTTGAGGAGGAGATCGTTTTTGTAAAAACCCTCTCTCACTTTCCAAAAATAAATTTCCATATGATCATATTCGGTCTCCAAAGAAAGTGAATAAAACAGGAAAAACCAGATTTATGAATCTAGTCATATTCCTACATTTTAGGATTTGATCCCTAGAATGTTTCCAATGATGAAATGAAGTGCCAACCACACCCATGGATGATAGTTGATAATATATTTGAGTAATAGTCATCATATTCTCTTAAATACACTCTAGCCAAGTTGAATTTTGACTTTCTGTGAATTCTGGAGAATTTTTGTGCTTTCGGTGGCTAACAGGACCAAAACAGAGCATCCTTAGTTGTCGAAAGCTGCCACTTTCGGTGGCTATCAGGACCAAAATAGAGTATCCTTAGCCTCTGAAAGTGAAGAATTTAGTTGTCAAGTATATCATGGGCCGACGATTATTTCTTTAGCCCTGATAGTTCATAAAATAACCTGTAATATATCTGAGCATATCAACTTTGATCATTTTAGCTTCTCTTACATAATTTTACCAAATTAAGGTTTTATTCCAAAATGTAACATTCTCAATGTCTTGGACCAACACTCAATTCCTTTTGGGTTTCTATTTGGAAAGTGAAAACCCTGTACTCCGAAGAGAGCTACCTGCAATGTTGATTTTGTATACGTATCTTCCTTTGGTCAATTCCATTAGTAAACCTCTAAACCAAAGTATAATAATGATGTGTAGAATCAAGACCTAATTTAAGGGTTAAACCCTTATCAATTAAATCTTCAGTAGTATTTGAAATATCCAACAATCTTCCTAGTCTTCAATGTCCTGTAGTGTGATGACAAATCACTTCAATATCCTTTTATGACAGTTGAGGAATTCTTGACCAAAAATAGAAAGGCTACTTGGTATTCTACCTTAGCATATGCCTAAAAAAATAGAAAAGGATGATGATTTGTATCCTTTTAATTATTATTTTTCATTAGAAACCATCCCCATGTGATCTGGAAACAAAAATCACTGATCTGGGCAAAAAAATGACCATTCTACCGGTTTTTGCTCTTTCGGTGGCTTAGAGGTAGAAAATCATGGAGGGTAAGTTGTTGAAAGCTTTGGTTTCGGTGGCTAAGAGTGCCTCAAAAAGTGTCCCTTAGCCACCGAAAGTGAAAACTTGAATTTTTTTTCTAATGAAAGTACAAAATATTTTTCTTCTCAAAAAGACAAGTCTAAGACTTACCTTAAGGACACTTAACTAACAAATAATAACATTATGTCATCAAATGACCTTCTTATCACCAAATAACAAAAATTTGAAAATTTTATTTGAGGAGATAACATCTAGCTCCTTTTGGGGATGAAAGCCTCCCTGTGATGTTTCAAGAACCACAGATCTGATGCCTTTCCTAGAAAAACAAAACTCAGCCTAAACCTAAACTCTATTGTTCCATTGGGCATGGAGTTATTTGCAAAAACTAATAGAAAAGAAATGATATTAACAAATGAAAATATTTGAACTTGCAGTTCCATTGGGCATGGAGTCAGCAATATGACCACCTTATGAACACCTTTCAAGAGCCTCCTTTATTCACACAAGATGACTACTATTTTTGCAAATTGAAGGAAAATAACTGCTCGAGAAGAGAGCTTATTTCCAACACTACTCTACTCTAACCAGCTCTGTAATTTGGTTAGGTAAATGTTGACTTCAATAACAACCATTCAAGCAATTTTAAAATTGAAGAAAACTTGTATCTGTCACTGATCCATAGTTGATTTCTGAAATGTAACAATAGTGATAAAAATTTATTCAAGAAACCATATTCACCTAGAAAGATGAGCAAGTTAAAGAAATATAAAACTTTTGAGTTCTCTTAAATGTATAAATCCATGAATGCTTCCACCGAATCCTTGAAAGGAAGATGAGAAACATGCTGATCCATAGAAAACATTTTCTCAGTCGTGATTGTTCCTATGCTAGAAAATTGTTCACTTCATGGTTCTCTTGAGATCATCTTGTGATCATCAAAAACTATAATGTCCTTATCAAAATAATGCTCAGAAGATGATGATAGAGAAATGTTTAAATGACAAGGACTATGATTAGCTAGAAACATGTAATTTCCTATGCAATCATCGATTACCATAGATTCATTCTGATTTACAAACTGATCATAAACTTTAGACTCATTCTTGTCTCTGGAGTACTTTACAAATATTGAAGAATTCTTACCTGAATCTGAAGTAAACTTATATGCTTGTTGTTTCTCCAAATTTGCTTCAAACTCATTACTTTCCTACTCAAAATATGAACCACACTCACAGTTCACTTGTTTATGCACTAGCCAATTTTTAGCGTAAACCCGCTCTCTAATCATCCTAGAAGCATGAATGTTCTCGTATACCTATTGAGCATCTTCAAACAAGTTTCTTAGAGATGAAGACCTCCTTTCCAACTGGAGAAGAAAAAGTCCTGAATGAGGACCCATAACATAATGTATCATGGCAGCAGTCTCTGTAGGCCGAATCTCCAAAGGCATGTCATGATAAATGTTGTAAAATATTCAATTGAAGAAAGGAAAAGATTCATCCTTCTCTCTCTCTTCAAATCATAAAAATTAGAAGGTATGAATCTAGTGATTTGTACTCACCCCAATACTTCACAAAAGCATAAGAGAACTTGATCCAAGAACCAATAGAATCAATTATCATACCTTTAAACCATGCAGCAGCATCTCTGATCAAATACTTAGAGAACAATCTTATGATCACATCTTAATGAACAATCTGACATCGATCAACAAACTCCTCAAAGGATTCCAAGTGCCTCTCAACTGAAACTTGATCCTGTCCAGAAAACCGGGGAAGATATTCAAAGAAGTCATGGGGATAAGGATGAAAAATAAAGGGAAGCCTTAAAGGCTTGAACATCTTCATCCTAGTTTTAATTTGAAAAGAAGTGGTTTGCTCATGAGATTTAATAGGTTGATGAGATGGTTCAACAATAATGCCAAAAGGTGTTGAGCTCTAGATAGGTTTGGAATCAATTTCAATCTCTACAAAATCAGAAGAGTGATCAGATTCAAGAGGAATGGGAATGCATGAACCATCTTTAAGAACAGGCTGTGATGAGGATAATGAATCAAAATCTATGATATAGGGCTGCAATATTTCTTCTTCTAAGGTTTGATATATACAAGAAGGATGATGATTTTCTGAATATACAAAACTGAAAATGATTCTTTTTACATGCGAAGTTAAAAGCATGAAAGGCATGATAAATAAATACAACAATTCATGAAGCAGACTGATGAACTGATACCTAGATTTAAAATTCATCCTCTTCATATTATGTCAATCGGGTCCTCCCCAGTTGAGTGTTTAATCGTGGAGCCTCCAGACAGATAAGATAGTCAATTCTGTGTCCTCCTTTTGTCCTCCATCAAAAGTCGGATCTATGTCATTCTCCTAGGGAAACTTTGTTCACTTTCGTTCCCCAGCAATGGCACCAATTTTTTATCACTCTAAGAGTCTTTCCCTGACTGTAAAGGGAATGATCCTGGTAACTTAAATATTCAATAATGTATGGGAAAAAGGATCAATTCGGATGACTTAATATCCTCACATCCACTCAGAAGCACATGAATCCACTCGAAGATGGAAGGATTTCTACTATACTTCTCAGAAGGTTTAAGTCAAAGGTGTGGAAGCATGGAGAATACTTATTATTCTAACAAAAATACACATACAACAACATACATGAATGGCCAGCTATGACAGGTAAAGTACTTATCATACTAGAAGAAACATACATATGATTGCATACCTAAATGGCCAAACATAACATGTAAGATACTTGCAGCTCTAGCTCATCAATGCAAATACATGATGAAAACCATCAGACATTAAAAAATCTTGAGAGCATGAATGTAATATTCATAAACAAGTACAACAAAGAAAGGGAAATGAAAATATTAACAAAGCGCAATGAAAGAATCTTCTTTGTCAAGATGTACTCATAAATGTCTTCCGTGAAGTATGGCTACAAGTCTCCAAA
>CBVK0100658890.1:0-11263 GCA_900067695.1 Picea abies
TATATATATATATCATTTAACACATTTAAAAACATCCGATAAGAACACTTATCTTATATAAATATGAAACCTACTGTAGAGGATGGGCATTCCTCGCAATCGTAACCTTGTTGTTCTAGTTCTCAATAGAAAGAGCCCCCCGAGCTGGGGCTATGAATCCACAAGAGACATAGGCCCCTAAGACTGGCTAATGTCCCCCTTTCAGCAGTTAAACTCTCAGTTGATTCCAGTCCACCAACACTCTTCCCCTCAACCTAAACAAGCTAAGGGATTGAATCCCCCTTCACTACTCATAGTCCCTTGGGACTTTCCACTCCCCTCCAGGGATTCTAGCATAGGTTGTACAAGAATTTTACTTTTTGGGACTTCAAGAATTCTACAACTACAACACAAATTCACCCAACATCCAAAACACATGCTTCTTGGATGAATCTACAACACAAATTCACCCAACATCCAAAACACATGCTTCTTGGATGAATTTCGAACAACTCATCGCTCCCATGCACACAACTTCTTTCTCCACAAAATTATAACTTCAAACAATATCCAAACATGTCCACAACAACTTCCTTCAATCTCCCTCACTCATAAATCCATTTTTGGCTAGAAAACTGCATGTAAAAACAACTCTCTATCTAAAAACGTGAATCTACCAATTCTCGTCTCCTACCCATACAAATTTTCTCTCTTTCTCTCACATGCTTGACTTGCAGTCTTCCCCAAGCTGATTGTACTCACCCCCCATGATCTCAATAACTATGGGAAGTTACTCTCACACCAACCCTCTTACATGATTTCAATGATTGGGATCTAGAACACCTAACAACTAATGGAAGGTTCATGAAAAGGATAATTTAGAGAAAAAAATAGGAAATGGGTTTTGGTTTAATAGATATGGGTAACTCTCCCTCCTTGGTCCCCTACCCTCTCTCATGGATACTTATCCCCCAATATCCATCCATTTCCATTTGCAATTGGAGATATATTTTATTCATTATATTTTTAATTTACATCATTTACATATTGGTTCTTGGCCATACATCACATTTACAATATACATTACTTGGTTCTCGGCCACATACTATATTTATAATACACATCACTAGTTTGGGGTTTGAAAATGGGGAAGTTACATATGTTATCCATTGAGATGTTCCAGGTTTCTTTTGGAATGATGTCAAGGCACCCCAAGGGCTAAGACTGAGGATGAATCTTAAATACAGATTTGCAGTAAAATATTAATGCAATGTTTGTGAATTCTCTCTCTCTCTCTCTCTCTCTCTCTCTCAAAACTAAAGGAGCTAAAAAAACCTTCAATTCAGCTGAGAAATGTTCTCAAATATCAGAGGTTTTACATGTCTATTTTAGTTAGAGAATATTCAAAGGGAGATGAAATGGTGAATTATAGGAATGAACAAAATAAACATACAGGGAAATGAAAATAATGAATCTTGTATCCTAGGTGAAATGAATAGTGTGCTGAGAAATGAAGAATTCAACATCTCTAACAAGTGTAAACAAATCAATAACATATTGTTCAAACAATTAACATCTTCACACATTCGAGTACATGGAGTTTCCCTCTTCATATTATTCAAATGCATAAAGAAATGATAAGAATTGGTCATACATTAAGAGGAAATCACTTCTATATCATAACTAAAGATCACAAAGTAACACTGAATATGGTCAATAGCTTACTGTCTGAGCTTTAATAAATTGTATTTGATGAAAGAAAAGAAAAATTAGGAGGAGATGATTTACAAGAAAACAAACACTATAAGGAAGGAGATCCATACTGAAACTTAAACACAGAGGATGAATCTTTGTATCTTTCTCCATTTATCATCTGACTATGAAAAAGGTTTATGTGGTCAAGAAACGCTAGTTGCAAGAAACTATTTAACTCCCTAAAGTGTAGACCTTTAAAATGGGAGCCCATGCTCTCTTTTATTCCACTCACTCATGCCCTAAATGGATTCTTGAAACCACTTCCATCTTCTTGAATATTCTTATTGCTTCTTTATTCTTGAGAGGTTTCCGTCTAGTAAAATTTGGTTTACTTTCACTTGGGTAAAATATGTTACAAAGATAGATTGTGGGGAACCTAGAAACTAGAAAACCAGAGTTTACATTGTGCTCCACTCCTAAAGAGATCTCTGTAATCATTTTCCTATTTGGTTGGGAGATCAAAATCACAATTGTAGAGATTGCATGACTCAATAGTCGTCAGATCAATCTCAGTGATCGATTATGACCATTGATATTTTAAACGTGGTCCTATTTCATTAGAGTGATTAAGAGAAATGTCCCGAGAGGGACTATGAAAATGGGATCATATTGATCATTGATTGGAGGGACAAGAGATAGTTCAAGAGCCATTGATATGGATCGACTATGAACCCAAAAAATGACTAAGGTATGAATGTTATTACACTGATTCCACTCTAGACACATGGCACCTTCTCACTGGTCCATGTTTTCACTGATGTGGCATAGGGGTAGTACATGTGTCACCTGTATTTAACATGTTTACTTGTGTATGCAACAGGTTCCTTCTTTCCACCTCGGTTGATGATTGACCCTAATAGTTCCCTGTTGGCATGATGACCTGACACATGGTTGAGAGGCTCTAATACTTGAGGGAATACCTATATGATTGATCAAGGGCGTGATTTCTTGAATTTTGGACATTGATCGGAGGTACTCCATCAGAGTGATCAAGGTGTGATTTCAAACAAGACTTCAAAAGGGATTGACACAAAAAATATGGACTATTGATTAGGGGCACACTTTCTTGAATCTAGGTTGTTGATCGATGGTACTCCATTAGAGTAATTAAGGTGTGGATTCAAATGAGAATTTGAGGAGGATACTCCAAAGGGTATTGGCATAAAAAATGTGGACCATCCATTGGAGTTCCTAGAATCATGATGGGTCATTGATCTCACCATGGCCCAAAATAAAAAAAAAATGACCAAAGCATGAACCTTATTTTGCTGATGTCACCAATGGACACATGGTATATTGTCATTGGTCCATGATGGCACTAATATGGTAGGGAAATCATGACACTTGTCACCTAAATTTGGTGTTTTTACCTATGCATGTGGTGGATTCCACATGTCCACGTGGAAGTGTTTGGTTTTCTCAGAAAATGCTTCGTTGGTGTTTTGATGTGACAACTAGATTGGGGGGGGTTGGTAAAAGAATCAAAGAATATTCCTTCTTTGATACCTTTAGAGATTAATATTCAACATTTGAAATATTAGGGGAGTTTTACCACTTTGAAATGAGGGTATTGAGGAATATTCCCTGAGATTTGGGTCATCCATCTAAACTTTGAGAATCAATGAGGGCTATTGATATCATTGTGGACATGTGGAAACTTTCTATTGGTCCTCATTGGCACTGATGTGGTAGGAAGGCACGACACCTATCACTCATATTTAATATTTTTACCTATGCATCCGACAGGTTCACTTGTCTGCATGGAAGCAACTGGTTGGATCTGACTGTACTTCATTGACAAGTTGTTGTGAGATTAGGACAGTTGATTGATATCTCTTAAAAGAGGTCTGAAAGAAAATATGGACCATCCTTCATAGGATCTCATTTAGAGTGTTGAAGGATTAATTTCAAGTACTACTTTGAGAAATGAGTGCAAAGACAAATATGGACTGTCCATCAGAGGAAAAAGGAGATCAAATGAGAGTCATTGATCTAACTGCGGTTGAAGAAAACAATTGTCTAAGGAATGAACATTTTAGGTTGACGCCACCCTGGAAACATTGCGGATTTCTATTGTCTCTGACAATGCCATGTTGGTAAGATGATGTGACACATGGCTGGGACGCTACGAGATTAATGATCAAATATGGGTCGTTGATATCTTAGCACATGATTTATTGTGCGATGAGATTTAGGTCGTCCATCGGAGGTGTGTTGACATTAGATCTAGATTGTCCTTCAGAGTGGTCAGGGTTATGTCACTAGGGGAACTTTGATGTGGGAACTCCAACAACCATTGATTTGGAATGTTGGGCGCATGATGCAGATTTGAGCCATCCATCTCTCGGGGTCCGAAAAACCTTCGAAATGTTGCATGTTTATGCCATGGTCTCAAGATAAACCCCTTGGATATTTAGCGCTTAAGTACTTTTGGGGTTTGATAACCCCCTTTTGACACCTAATAAGCACTCTAGGGCCTAGGCTCCCTTTTTGACTGTGAAAAATGCCTTTTGGATTGTGACAAACACCTAAGAGATGGCATGAATTTTCTTGCCATTTCTTCATTTTTCCTTAGGATAATTGAACTCTTTTCTATTTAGGGGCTCTGAAATCCTGAATTCTTCCACTAACTTTCTTAATCTCATCCTGGCCACTTCATCGAATCCTCATTTCATTGATAGGAACAAAAATGGTACTAATTTTTGGCTCTGGTAGGGACAACATACTCCTATGGTCTGCTGAGAACTATAGACCAAGTGCCTTCTTCCATTGGGTTATGGAGCCTTCCTGAAAATGACCAAGCGCCTTTTTCTATTGGGTTATGGAGTTTGCCTCAAAATGATATATCTCCTTCAGACATGAAAATCAACCTAATATATGATACCAAAACTTCTCAACAACTTATAACGTTAGCGACCTACCTACTTGCTCAAATAACAAAAGGTGAATGAAGTAAAATTAAAACAAACTCTATGAACTAAAAGAAAATGCTTGACTACCATCTTATTTATGTACATAACCATCCTACTCTAATCAGTCCAACTACTTTGATCAAGTGAAATGATACCTCCAATGATACCAGGAAATCCTTTTACTACTTGGACAAATTCCTTGTATGCACTTTTTCACAATAAGAAAAAGCAAGAGCAGGGACTGCAACATATTGCAATGTTCATACTCATGATATAAAAAAATAAGCTTCATATAGCCCGAGTCATATGAGACCATGGATACTGTATATTCCAACTAGAATAAAACTGGGTCATGAAAAATATGAGTGATGACAGATTTCTCAACAAAATTTGAGGCTCCTTTGTGGTTGATTTGACCAAACTAGTCCTGGATACCCTTTGATATATCTTCTTGTAATTTTGATGAATAAAAATGAGGAATTACAAAAGATTCATCACATAGAAAAATTTCCATTGGTTCTCATTCATTGTGTTTAAGATCTATATATTTAAGAACAACTAGAAGTGATACATCAGTTTGAAATTTTTCATCAGATCTCTCATAATTATCATACACTAGTGCACTAACAACACTTTCTAAATATTTCACTTTAGATGTATGCCCCTCATTACCAAACTCTGATTTTGTTTCATAAAGGTCATATATGAACTTTTTCTTCTTCAATTTTTCTATGAATGATGATAAAAAAATCTACACATCTTCTTCAACTTCATATTCATCAAAAATAGGATCATTGTTGTGAAATCTAGTATGAGCAGTTTCCTCATGAACCAATCGTTGAGTAGCAGATAGTTGATAAAAAACAAAGGGAAACATATCATCAATAATGTTACCTTGAAACATATTTACAAAATTTTCATTGAAACAAACCTGATTTTGACCAAAAGGTGTGAAAGAAGGCATGGTCTCTTCTTGAAAATCCTCATGGATATATCTATAATTGACATCCCTTTTAAACTCAAATTCATAAAATTCTTCCTCTTCTTCACTACTATAGAAGCCATATTTTCTATGTTCTATATCCGCCTCAAGTTCTTCATTACAACAATGTTAAAAAAGATAATCAAAATATGGAAATGCAAAAATCCTCTCTCAATCTTCTTGAAAAAGTAAAAATTCATCAACACATACCAGATTCCTTGAAACAACATCATGTATTTTCAGCTCATGATCATCTTCAGAAGGAGAAATATCTCTTTGAATAGGGTATTTATTTTCATGTTTCAAGGTAGGAAGAAACATTGTACCTTCTGGTAGATTCTTTGAAGCTTTTGCACAATCACTCTCTAGTGATACCTCTTCATTTGAATCTTCCATGCCATCTTCTTCATTTCCACTGCTATAGTAAACTTCCCCTTCGAAATAGTTTTTAGATTCATCATCTGTGATCTTTTATTCTTATTTTTTTATCACAAGGAAATTATTCTTTATCCTCTGAATCTAATTTAAAACTTTCATTGCAACAACTTCCAAGAGGAAGATCAATGAGATACCTCCTTTTGTAATGAGAATGGAACATTATATGGAAATATTTTAGTGAAGCTATGCAAGCAGCAGGAAATGATCTGTACCATTGAAAACCATCTCTTTCTAAAGGGAGAATGAACATTTTTACGAGGACATCTTCATGAGAGATACTCAGTTGATGCATACAATAATGGAATTCTACTAAATGATGATCCAGATTATCATTATTAGCTTCTCCAAATCTAAGAAGATAGTATTCCCATACTCTTTTACCAAGCATAGAATTAGGAAATCTAGGTATATTTGAAAAATCAAGGGGATAAAACCTTGCAGCCACTATATCAACACTTGATCTTGCAATTAAAACAGAATGGAGTCTTCAGTGGGGTAACAATGAATAAGGGAGTAATAGGATATTCAATAAATTTCGAAGGGAAGAGCCTAATTCTTGACAAGGTTATAAAGAAGGATTTAGGAGGTTTATCAAAGCTTTTGGTGTAGACTTTAAAGAAAAAATCCAATATTCAGGTATATCATCTATATTTATGGATTCAACACTTTGATGAACAACATAAGGGAATATTTAGAGATAAGGGTTACTTGAATAAGGATATATTTGACTTTCTCTGACATTTCTCCAGGTTACAATATTTTCTGGATATGAATATATCAAAACCTTATTAGAATCGGGGTGTATTTTGGTATGTCTTCTGGTAGAGGCCATATTGTACTTCTTTGGAGTTGCTAGGTGAAATATTAACAACCAAGTTCCTGAGGCATGTTCACCATCAAGTATTAGAGCTTACAGTGTCATATCCCTAGGGAATATTTCTTCAACTTACATCCCCACCAATGGCTCCATTTCAAATTTTATCCCTTGAGATGTTCCAAGTTGTTGTTGGAATGATGTTGAGGCACCTAGGGGATAAGACTCAAGATGAATATTAAAGACATATTTGTAGTAAAATATTTATGCAATGTTTGGGAAGTTTTTCCCTCTCTCTCTTAAAACTAAAGGACCTCAAACAACCTTCAGTTCAACTGAAAAATGTTCTCAACTATCAGAGGCATTTTTCCACAATTGTTTCAAATAAAGAAGATTCAAAGGGAGATGAGATGGTGAATTAGAGGAATGAAAAAAATAAACATACATGGCACCGCAAAGAATGAATAATGTAGCCTAGATGAAAGAATAGTGTGCTGAGAAATGAATAATTCAATAGCTCTAATGAGTGTAAATATATAAATAACATATGTTTCAAACAATTTACATATTCACACATTCAAATACATGGAGGTACCCTCTGCATATCATTCAAATGCACAAAGACATTCAAATACATGGAGGTACCCTCTGCATATCATTCAAATGCACAAAGAAATGATAAGAAATGGTCATACATTTAGAGGAAATATCTTCTATATCATAACTAAAAATCACATAGTAACACTAAATATGGTGAATAGCCTGTTGTATAAGATTTAATAAATTAGATATGATACAAGTAAAGAAAAAGTAGGAGGAGATGATTTAAAAGAACACAAACACTATAAGGAAGGAAATAAAGATTGAAACTTAAATGCATGGGATGAATCTTTGTTTCTTATTGCATTTATCAACTGACCGTGCTCAAGGTTTCTGTGGTCGAGAAAATTTGGTTGCAAGAAACTATTTAACTGCCCAAAGTGTCGACCTTGACAATGGGATCCTGCACTCTCTTTTATTCCCCTCGCTCATTCCCTAAACTACTTCTTGAAAACACTTATAGATTCTTGAATAATCTTACTGCTTCTTGATTCTTGAGTGGTTTCCCTTCACTTGGGTAATATTTTTTTACAGAGATAGATCATAGGGAAACTAGAAACTAGCCAAATAGAGTATACATCATGCCCCTCTCTTGAAGAGATCTCTATAATCATTTTCATGTTTGGTTGGGAGATCAAAATAATAACTGTAGAGATTGTGTGACTCAACATCCATTGGATTGATCTCGACTATTTATATTACAAACGTGGGCCTATTTCATAAGAGTGATTAAGAGTGAGGTACCAAGAGGGACTCTGAAAATGGGATCATATCGACTGTTGATCAGGGGGACATGAGATAGTCCAAGAGTCATCGATATGGATCGACTATGAACCCAAACAATTTCTAAGGTACAAATGTTATGACATTGATGCTACCCTAGAAACGTGACGCCTTCTCACTGGACCACGTTGGCACTGATGTGGCATAGAGGTAGGACATGTGTCACTCATATTTGAGATTTATACCTATGTATATGATAGCTTCCACATATGCATGTGGAAACTAATGATTGTCCCTAACAGTGCTTTGCTGGAATGCTGAACTAACACATGGTCGAGAGTCTTTGATACCCAAGGGTATACCTAGACCATTGATCAGGGATGATCTTTCTAGAATTTGGGTTGTTTATTGGAGGTACTCCATTGGAGTGATCTAGGTGTGGCCTTGAACGTGACTCCAAAAAGGATAATCTGAAGGGGCTCGACACGAAAAATATGGACCAATGATCAGGGGGAAAAATTTCTTGAATATAGGCCATTGATAAGAGGTACTTCATCAAAGTGATAAATGTGTGGATTCGAATGTCACTTTGAAGAGAATAATCTGAAGGGGATCAACATGAAAAATATGGACTATCCATCGAAGGTCCTAGAATCATGATGGGTCGCTGATCTTGTCATGGTCCAAGAGAAAAAATTGATTGAGGCATGAACCTTATTGTGTTGATGTCACCACTAGAATATGATATCTTCTCATTGGTATGTGATGGAACTGAGGTGGTGGGGAAAGCAGGACACGTGTCACTTGAATTTGGCATTTTCACCTACACATGTGGTGTATTCCACATGTCCATGTGGCAGTCTCTAGTTTTCTTTGATAGTTCTTTGTTAGCATGTTGATGTGACAACTAGCCGAGGGCTCGGTAAGAGAATAAAATAATATTCCTTCTTAGATACCTTCATAGCTTAACATTCAAAATTCAAATGATTGGGATATTTTTACCACTCTGAAACGAGGGTATTGAGGAATATTCCCTACAATCTGGGCCATCCATCTGAGCTTCGAGAATCACTGAGGGTTGCTGATATCACCATGGACATGTGGAACCTTATTATTGGTTCTCGTTGGTGCTATTGTGGTAGGAAATCATGGCACATGTCGCTCATATTTTATATTTGTACCTTTGCATCCAATGGGTTCACTTGTCTATGTGGAAACAACTGGTTGGATCTGATAGTACTTCATTGGAAATATGTCATTAGATCAGGACCATTGATCGATCTCCCTTAAAAGAGGTCTAAAAGACAATATGGACCATCCTTTGTAGGTGCCCATTAAGAGTGATGAAGGATTAAGTTCAAGAAGGACTTCGAGAAGATGAGTGCAAAGAAAAATATAGACCATCCATCAGAGGAAAAAGGAGATCAAACAAGATTTGTTGATCTCATTGTGGTTGAAGGAAAAAAATGGATAAGGCATGAACATTTTAGGCTAATGCCACCCTAGACACATGATGACTTTCTATTGGCTCTAAAAGCACCCTGCTGGTAGGCTGACGTGACACGTGGTCATGAGGTAATGAGATTAACGATCAAATTTGGGTCGTTGGTTTCTCAGGACATGGTCTATTGCACAATGAGATATAGGTTGTCCATTAGAGGTACACTGGAAAAATATCTAGACCTTCCTTCAATGGTGCCCATTGATTTGGAATGTTAGGTGCATGATGCAGATCTAATTCATCCATCTATTGGGGTTCAAAAAACCTATGAAATTCTGCACTTTTAGGTCATGATCTCAGAACAAACCCCATGGATATTTATCAATTAAGTTATTTTGGGTGCAATAATGCCATTTTAACCCTCAATAAGCACCCGAGGGATTAGGCCCCCCTTTTGGACTGTGAAAAACCAATTTTGTACTATGAAAAATGCTTGATAGATTAAGTTTTTCCTTGTGTGTATGAGGGCATGGATTTTCTTTCCATTTCTTCATTCTTCCTTAGGATAATTTAACTCTTAACTCTTCAGAGACTCTGAAATCCCAACTTTTGTCATTGACTTTCTTAATCTCAGCATGGCCACTTTATTGAATCCTCATTTCTTTGATAGGAAGAAAAATGGTACTAACAACAGACCTGACCTATGCTATTGTACCAGTTTTTGGAGTTGTGAACCAAAGATTATATGTAGAAAAAAAATTCTTATGTGGATAGTGATTGGAACAACCCTGTAAATAATCTTGTATAATTGTTGATGAAGATCATGGTTGTTGCATCCTCACAATAAATGAAGAATAAAAGGAGTATCCCACACTCACAGCTCCTCTAATGAGCCATGTTGAAGAAATAAGAAAATACATTTTGATGGGGCATATTCAAAACAAGGAGTAGGAGCTGGTGTGGTGCTCGTTTTCCCTAGTAAGAAAGAGATTGATTTTTCCTACAAGATAGAGTTCAAGACATACATTTTGATGGGGCATATTCAAAACAAGGAGTAGGAGCTGGTGTGGTGCTTGTTTTCCCTAGTAAGAAAGAGATTGATTTTTCCTACAACATAGAGTTCAAGACCAATACAAATGTACCTAAGTATGAGGCCCTAATTCTAGGCTTGGATGTAGAAAGAAAAATGTAGACCATTGAGTTGGTGGTATTTGGAGATTCATAACTAGTGATGTAGCAACTCAAAGGCTACTATTAGACAAGGAATCCCAAGATGAGGGCATACATAAATTAGGTATGGGATTTAATTGATAATTGTTATAAGGATTTTAATATTACTGTTATCTCAAGATAATTTATCCAACAGGTTGGTTCCTTGGTAGTAGCAACTAGTACCTTTAAAACCCCTACTATCCCTCAAATGAGGTATGAGATTGAGATGAGGTTTATACCATCCATCCATCCATCCTATCTTGGGTGGCCTTAAATTTTGTTTTATTTTTATCATTTGCTCCTCCATTTCCCTGAGAAAATCTGGCCCAACCACTGCTCTGTCTGCTGGGTTATCCCATCTTACTGGTGTGTTGCACTTTCTGCCATAAAGTGCCTCAAATGGGCTC
>CBVK0100658894.1:0-15619 GCA_900067695.1 Picea abies
ATGAGACCCCCTTTCTCTCAGCCATGCAACTGAGAGCCATTACCCTAGCTTGGTGACCAGATAATGGTAATGTCATACCACTAGATATTCATGATCGTGATAGGCTGACTCGTGATGAGACCTCTTATCCTCCAACTAACCCTTTAAGCACTCATAATCATTATTCTTGTGGGACCCCCTTTTCTTACAGATAAGCGTTTCATTGCTTTCTTGGAGGGATCCCTGGGAAAAGCATATGGAAGGTTTATATGTAGGATTTTATGTTTTACCCAACATCAATCCCTCTGGACCCTCAACCCCTTCTTCCCCTTCTTCCCATAGAATGAGGGACAACCCCTTCTTGGGTCAATACACCCTAATATCCCAAGAGATAAGGAAATGAGGGTTTTAAGTGATGGAAAGTGGTAAGTATGGTCGGGAACGATACGATGGCTCTTCAAGGGAGTTTCCAGTAGCAAATCCATCCCCAAGGAAGACCACTTTCTAGGGCACAATGTCAACCACCAAGGTGAAGTAGGGCAAAAGGCATAACGTCCAAGCATATGTCATGAAATCTAAAGTAGTCTAAGATACAACATACTCAAATACCTCAAATATTGAAATCACACTCACCATAATACTTGACTTGTACCCCATGGAGCAAGGTCCATTGCCTCTCAAAAGTCAGTTGGTGTGGTGGATGCCATCTGAAAATCTACGACCTCTGTGGTGGTGAGAAGGGTCTCCATCTGTGGAAATGGATATTGTTGGTCATGTAGTCTCTCGACACTCCATATATGCAACCTAAGGGCCTCAATACATAATCTCCTTAGCTATCCCACAAAATGGGGATAACAGGAACCAAGTAGGGTTTTAAGCCCTAGATTGTATGTATAAATATTTAATGGTTTGGGAGAGTAAGGGTTCCTCCGTGTGGTTATTCTCGGACAGTATTGTGGAGTTCATTCCAAACTATCGAGAATTCCCGTCAGTAAGAAGGTTGATAGGATAGATCGAGAAGGGAGAGAACCAATGTCTGAATGTAAGAGATGATGCAAAGAGAGAGAGAGCGAGAGACTTGCACTACAAAATGGTTAGGCTAGGAGAGGAGAAAGATAACCATGACTTATCTTTGTAAGTGCAGTGCACAAGCCTTAAGAAATTACCAAACACATAATAAAGAAGCTAGTCATTGTGGATGTAACCCAGAGTTGGGTGAACCACGCTAAATTATGTGTTACATGTCTTTAGTGTGATTGTTTATGGAATCTGTCTGATGCATATTAGAGTAGAGTTGTCTTATGTGTATTCATGGTGCAATAGTTATAACTGTTACAATAGGGAGTTTATTTAGTAATCTGAAATATGATGGTAATATGAACCTGATATCTACTAAGTAATAGAATAAGAGCACTTGCATAATAATGCGCATAGAACATATAATAAAAAATGAATAGAATAATAACCTCTCATTCCCTGACCACTGCACAAACCTGGTTCTTGCAGTCCCAATAGATACCTCGGGTGAGACTTCATCTGCGCATGCAGGTGATGTCGAAAGGGCCGATGTCTGAAGGGTTTTGTTGGTCAAATGGTAACTCGAACCTAGGGTCTTACAAACAATGCACAATGCCAACACCAGGAATAAATCCCCCTTGGACCTCCTCTTTCTTGTGGAATCATAGCCCCCCATCATTCTTCATTCCTTTCATATCGCATCCAACGATTACTACTTTTTATTAATCATTTAAATGTACATAATATACAATTAGGCCCCCAACCATATTAATCAATACATGCTCTTCACCCTTAGCATACCGACTCACTAGCCTAAATGGCAGTTATACAATAGCATTATAATGGCAGTTATACAACCTCCATGATAAATACATAAAACTAAATACCAAAGCATAGGAGAGGGGACGTTGTCCTATGGAACCTGAGGAATGCCTTCACTTGGTTCATTGAAATTTAAGCCTGCTATATTTTCTACGAGGAGGGAGACTTTTTGGTCCATCGCTTTGATATGTAGTTGGAGATATTCCAATTGCAATGAAAATTCACTATTACCGACTTGCTTATCTACCATGACTTTTCCCAGAAGAGCCTTAACGTTCCAATACAGGTCAATAATGCAATGATATTCAGTTTCCCGCAATCTCGAGGACCTAGTGTCATGTATCCAAGCAGTAAGATTGACATAAATATCTCTGTATGGAGTTGTAATTCTCTCCAAACATACATCTACCTCCATGATTTCCAGTTCTGCGAGGATTTTTGGAGGAGTGTGGATGTTGAAATACTCTGCCGTTGCCATTGCCTCCTGTTGAGCCCGAGGAAGAGGCAGTCTTCTTCATTGGAGTTTTCCTCTACGCCTTGCACCCCCTCGAACTATCCTAGCTCCAAAATATTGAAGTCAACGCTGCAGTGGGGAGGGTTTCCCAAGTTTGGAGAGAGCTGACCACATTGAGAGCTAGAGATCCTATGAAAACTTGGAGAGCCACAAAGCTAAATGACATGCCTCCCACCTTTAAATTTCCAGCCATCCCAAACGATCCATTTAACTGAAACTCATGCTATAGTACCCTTGCCATTACCATACCATAAATTGCCGAATGTCCTACCAAATGCGTCTTCACCTTTCTTCGAGAAGGATTGACCTTCACATGCTGCTTCCATCGCCATATGAGTCCAACCTTGAGTACAACCAGGCTCGAGCGTTTGCCACATTGAATTATCACATGTGTGTTGCTCTCGCATATGTTAGATAACATTAAACCTTAATGGATCAGTGGGATGAACCTTGATAATGACATGCTTATTCATATTAACTTCGCGCATGGGAGGGAGGATCTACCATCACCCTAGGTGTTGCATTGAAGGACGTGTTACCTTCACACGTGTGCTCCTCTAGCCAACTAGCTGGCATGACTCCTATCACTATCACTCTATTAAGGGGTAACGTTATGTTATATTACATGACAATAAAACTAAATTAAATAAAAAATAAATAACTATATATATATATATATTTTTATTTTTATTTTTATTTTATTTTTTATTTTTTGACAACATCTAAAATATTAAACCAATATAGATTCCTCTTAAACTTGTAAAGCATTCAGAATGATCAAATGTTATTTTATTTAATCATTTAATATAAAGAAATTAATACTTGACATATAATAAAATGATAAAACAATTTACACTTTAAAAATTTGATCACTCTCAATATTTGATAAATCTGAATTTAAGATTAATCTATAATATAATATATATAAATGAAAAAAAAGTGAATATTTTATTATTATTATATAAATGAAGAGAAAGTAAATATTTAGATGTAATTTTAATTTTATACTTTAAAAATTAGAAAAAAAAAAAACTTGAGATAAAACCAAAGTATAATATTGAAATAGTTTTATTATATTTCATTATCTAACATTGATTTAGTTTATTGTGCTTCATTATCTATTTGGTACACATATATATCTACCTATCTATGGAGAGAGACTGAATAATGAAACCAAGACATAATATGGAGATCGTTTCAAGTAACTATTAGTCCTATATATAGAGAGGTCGACAGATATCGCCCGATCTTATCATCTACCATGGAGACTCTCGATATGCTAAGTCAATCGATGAGCCCGCTCATGGCGTCCTGGGACCCGTCCACGTCAAATCCACGGTACATACGCATTCAGTCCGCCTTATGGAGAACCGCACGCGAGCCCAAAAGAGATAATTTTGGGCGTTTACAGGTTGGTTTCACGCTTTAACTATTTATCATTTACAAAGATTGTTTTCTTAGTTTGGTTTACTGGCCTCGCGGGTATTCTCTGCTGCCAATCCAGTGGCTCTTATTTTTCATATACTGTTGTTTTCTCTGGGTGCTGCTCATATTCCAAACCCTCATGATGATAGTGCATTCCTTGTCTTGCTTACTGAGAAATTTTCGTTAGTGGTTGATAAAGTATAACACAAGACACTTTGAACTTTGGAATAAACATGGAAGGACGCACTCAAATCCATACAAACAGAAGACCATAGTGAAACTGAAGCCACACATCACAGCCATTCCATTCGTCTCTATTTATAATCATCGATTACATTGTGAGAAGCTGAAAAGTTCCGTTGGTAGCTGTGTAGAAGCATATGGGCGGTAGCCACAAAATTCAGGTGCCGAATCTAGAAAGTCGTCAGCTAGGATAGCCATATTGGCTAAGTTGGCGCTGATTGATGCTTACTCATTTCTTGATAAACATTACATTCTATCATCCCTTTATTTTGATTAGGGAAAACTTATATTACATCAGTGCAATACCTAAGATCCCCCTTAACGACAACTTTTTGTATTACTGGACTGGACCGTAAGACAATTTGGTGCTTGACACAAAATACGGGTCTAGTGAATCAGTGATTTACCGAAAACTGGTTGAGATGTGTCGTTCTGAAGAAGTCTCCATACTTGGCCATTTTTGGGAATACTTGAGTCCGTCTTGACCCCGAGCTTCAGTCGATGTCGGCCTAAAACACTAATCTGGAACCTTCGGGTTATATGGGACTCCCCACTTCCAGGTTGGCCATGTCCCTGGCCAGCCAAACAGCAGTCACAATGGGTTAAGTGGGGGGCAACTATTTTTTCTTTTGCATGATGGAATTGCAATGGATCCACATGGTCTTCCAGGGGTACTTTCGGGGATTTGCTTGCCACATGTGACCTCTTTTTTTTCACTGAGAAACATGAGAACCATGAGAGCACCCTACCACCTATTTCCAATGTTTAAAAACTCGCACTCAAACTCAGAAGCAGTCGAGGGTCAACTCGGACTCGGCCAAGACTCGGACTGATCTGATTTTAGTCATTTGGTTTACAAAAAATACACAAAATATTTAAATTTTAATGAAAAAAATTATTTTAAAGATTCCAAACCATTAGAGACAAAATATGTCAAGCTAGGGATGAGTAACTCCATGAATGAATTGATTTGCATTAAAGTGAGACATTCATTAATACAATGTGAAGTGACCTTTGGTTTCATCTTCCAAGAGGTCCGAATGAATCTTCCCATTCACGTATGACTCTTCATATTTCTCCTAAAATGATATTTACAATGTACCATAATCCCAAGGATTAGGTATCTAACATTCCCCCCTCAATCCGAAGGGGTGTTTGTAAGTCCAAGCATCTTTCTGAACTTTTCAAACTTTTTTCTTCTAAGTGCTTTGGTGAAGATGTCTGCAATTTACTCACTTGTGGAACAATGTATTAGTTGAATGGTCTTGGCCTCAACATGATGTTGAATCAAATGGTACTTAGTGTTGATTGGCTTTGTTTGATCATGGAATCTAGGATTCTTGGCCAACTTGACTGCAAAAGTGTCGTCGAGCAAAAGTGGAGTAGCATTCACCTATTTTTCCTACAAATCCTCTAGTATCTTCCTGAGCCACACAATCTCCTTTGTTGCCTCTGTAACAACCACATACTCTGCCTCTATAGTGGAATCTGCTCGAACGAATTGTTTGTGTGATCTCCAAGAGAGAGCTGCTAATCCAAGACTCATGAGGTATCCTGAAGTAGACACTTCGTTTTCCTTATCCCCATCAAAGTTTGCATCTGTATGTCCAACTAGTTTGAAGTCTTTCACCTTAGAGTATTTGAGCCCAAAGTATTGAGTTCCTTTCAAGTACCTTGGAACTCTCTTTGCAACACACCAATGTCCTTAACAAGGTTTTTGCATAAATTTGGAAAGAATCCCAACTATAAATGAAATATCTGGTTTGGTCATGACAAGGTAGATAAGACTCCCCACAAGTTGTCTATATTTAGTTGCATCCTCAAATTCATTCCCTTCTATTGATGTAATCTTCAGACTTTGCTCCATTGGAGTAGAGAGGATTACAATCAACCATGCCAAATTTATTTAGCTCTCCGATGTACTTCTTTTGGGAGATGAATACATACTTTGGATTTTGATTTACTTCAATACCCAAGTAGTAGTGAAGATATCCCATATCTGTCAACTCAAAACCATTCTTCAATTCTTTCTTTATGGATGCAATATATGCTTCATTGTTCCCTGTTATCAATAGATCATCTGCATACACCATAATATATACAACAATTTTGCCAACTTTCTTGATAAACAAAGTTGCATCATCAGAATTAAAATGCTTGAAATAGATCTTCAGAAGATGCTCATTTAACTTTTCATACCATGAGTGAGGTGCTTGCTTTAGGCCATACAAAAACTTGATGAGCTTGCATACCTTATGTTTTTGACCCTTCATAGCAAATCCTTCTGGTTGAGACATGTAGACATTCTCTTTCAAGTCTCCATTCAAGAAGACTGTCTTCATATCCATGTGATGAATCTTCCACCTATTATTTGCAACCAAAGCCAACAATGCACGAATGGTAGCCCATTTTGCTGTGGGGAAAAGTCTCCTCATAATCTATGCCTTCTTTTGTGCAAATCCTTTTGCCACAAGCCTCGCTTTATGCTTGTCAAGTGAGCCATCTGATTTGTACTTGTTCTTGTAGACACACCTACAATCAATTGGTATGGTTCCAAATGGAGGATCCACCAACTTCCACATCCCATTCTTGATGAGAGCATCATACTCCTTTTGCATGGCTTCTTTCCACTCATCATGAGAAGCAACTTCTTCAAAGGAGGTTGGTTTAGATTTAGTAGATAAATTCAATTCACAATTTATATGAAACATCCATATCATTTACATCAATTGAAACTTAATTATCTACATCACCTCTGTCTTTTCTTCTATAACTTCTAGTTCGTGTCTTTCCAACCTCATAAGGATGAACACTTTCAAGTGTTTTTATGAGTAGCTTTGAACCTTTATGTGATGGTCCAGGTTTCTCCACTGATTGGGATGGTCTTGCATTCCCATCAAGGTTTATCCTTTTAATCCTCTCAATCACATAACCCAATTGAACTCTCTATTTTGATGAAGTGGTCAAATCTTCTTCACGAGGGGGAGATGGCACTTCAAAAGGAGATTCCAAAGAATGGTCCAAGATATGGATCCCCCCTTCAAGATTTGGAATCTCATCATCAAATTCATGATATGTGTTTGGATGGATGAATCTATCCAGATGATCAACCTACCACTCAACAGTCTTGTCATTCTTAGTGGATTCAAGAAAACCACATATCTTGAAAGTATGAACTTTTTGTTTACCTCATTGTAAATATGATATGCCTTGGTGGTATTTAAATACCCCAATAAAATGCACTTTTGACTCCTTCACCAAGTTTGTTTCTTTGATTCTTAGAAATTAAGGCATAATAGGTGGAACTAAAGACCCTGAGATGCCTCACCAATTGAATGCAACCATACCACATTTCATGAGGAGTCTTGTTCCCAACAACATGAGATGGAATTATATTTCTCACATATATTGCACATACAACTGGATCATCCCAAAACATCAACTTCACATTCTTGAATAATGGCATTGAATATACCATGTTCAAGAGTGTCTTATTCATTCTTTCCACTACACCATTATGTCGAGGATTGTATGGAACATTGGTTTGATTTTTTATTCCATGTTGGCAAAGATATATTTCAAAATCATTAGATGTATATTCCCCTCTACTATCAATACAAAGAGTGCTAATACAAGTTTGTTCTTCATTTTCAATCCATACATTAATTTTTTTATATGTTTCTAATGCTTGCGACTTATGGTTTAACGAATAAACCCAACACATCTTTTTGTAGTCATCAATAAAAGTCATGATGTGTTTATTTCCAAAAGCATATGGAATAGGCATGGCACCACACAAATTATAGTATATAAATTCTAGTTTTCTACATGCTCTTGAAGTGGAATCATGAAAATGTTGCTTATTGTGTTTCCCAACGATACAAGCATCACATTGCTTCAAATTCCTTGGAATGGTAAGAAAACCAGAAACTCCATTTTTCTTCAGCATACAAAGACTATCATAGCTGATGTGCCCAAATCTAGCATGCCACAAGAGACTGGAAGACAATTGACCTTCATCATAATGAGAAAGATGTGCTTAATTTTGTGCTCATGTAGATGTCCCTTTCAACTTCAACAATTTGTCATCCTCTCATCCTGTCACGGTGACCATGTTGTTGGAAGACCTCCTTATTTAAACTTTTCAATTGAACAAGTGGATATAATGGCCTTGTTGTCGAATGTGCATAAGAGATAGGAATTCCCTCCACAAGTCAAGAAGATAAAGATCATCATGCAATATAAAATATCAGTAGCTAGGCAATTTGAGCCTGATGGTGCCAATTCCCATAGGTCTGAGACTGGATACATTTGCAAAGTATACAACACCCTCTACATTGTCATTCAATTCTTCAAAAAAATATCTCTGAAATTTCATGTGGCAAGTAGCACCTGTGTCAAGCAACCATGCATCTTTCCAAGAAGCAAACAAAGTTTTGAACAAGTCTTCATTTATGCCAAGATTGTAATGAACAACAACAAAATGAGCAGATTCAGGAGCTTTACATTTTTATTCCTTTTGTTCTTGGTTTTCTTTGATCTTCTCCCATGAGATTCTACATGTCTTTGCTTCATGTCCATTCTTACCACAACAAACATAGTGAATATCAGACCTCTCACCTTGATTGTGCCTACCTCCCCCGCCTCTAAAATTCTTCTTTCCGCGTCCTTTATTACTGCCTTGTCCTCTAGAAGAATCATGAGATTGATTCTTCCCTTTTTGAGCAAGGCACACAATATCTCTAGTGGGCTGAGTTGTCTTCTTCCCAAAATCCTTCTCACGTTCTACAATTTTCTCCACCAAAGAGTCAAAATGGAGGGACTTCAATTGTCCACTAGCTTGAAGCGATTCAAGATAGTGAGAATATGTGGGGTAGAGGGCCTTAATGAAGGTCATGAGAGCAATTTCTATTTTGACATCAATAACATCAATGTCATGTATGATGGGTTTAATTTCAGAAGCTAAATCCATGGGATCATTATCTTTCATTTTTAGGTTGGAGAGCTTCATCGACAATTGAGCTCTAGTTTTGATTTTTAATCATACATATCCTTCGACTTCCTCAAAGCACTCCAAGAATATCTGATAGATCTAATATGATGACTCACCTCTTCACTTATAGAAGCAAGAATCAAGGCACACACTTTCTTGTCTTTATTAATCCATATTGAAAGTTCTTTATCTACTGTTAGTTTGGCATGTTTGGTATTGCCCTCACATATGTTATCCCAAAGATCGTTGAAGATCAATGTATGCTTGATCTTCCTTGACCATTCTAGATAATTCTCTTTTCCACTGAGAACCACACCAACAATGGAAACAAGAGAATGCATTTTCACCACCAACTACTCCTCACAATACAAATATCCACAATAACAATCTCTGCTATAGTAACCTCTATCTTCCACAAAACTATTCAACTAGATGCCAAAAAATCTGCTTCAGTCACACATTTCCAATTTGATGACTACTTTGCTAAAATTTGTCATGGGTTGTTGCTATGTTAAGTGTGCATGGTACTCACATTTAAACTCTCATAAGCGAAGATGAATGAACCGTGATCTTTCAATGCACTCGATTCACTCTATTAATGTGCTCAATTTTTCACATGATGCCTTACATGGTCGTTGCTCAAAATAATCTGCTAGATCTCATTTCATTAACACTACCCAACATATACATACATTAGTTGGCACCCACCACTCTAATTCAATAGTTGTTCCCAACTATGCAAGAAGGCTATACATTAATTCGTCTTGCAGTTCTGACTATCAGAGAAGGGTTTCTTTATGCAAAATAATTATATGCCAAATAGTGGCACCTTTAGAAATAATCATATGATGCTAATGCCACATGCCCTCCCCTCCTCCAATCGATTAGAATTGTAATGATAATGATAGGAAAATTCAATCATTTTTCTTGGTTGCTCTCTTAGTGATTTAGTTAGTTTTTTTTTTCCAAAAGAAAAATTTCTCAATTATATTATAAAAAATATAATGTGTCCCCGCAACAAAGTTCCTCAAATACATCAACAAATAGTTCTCGATCCAGATAAAACTTCCACACACATGGGGCAGACATGTCAAGTATGTTGTCAATTGGTCGGATTCTAAAATACAAATAAAACAGTCTGGTAAGTTTAACAAATCTTATAATAGGGAAAATGTGTAGATAAAGAAGTAAGTGGCAGTGTAGTTGTAGATCAAAGACAAGGAGTGTCAACCATCTTAAGAAATTTGAATGGTATGAGTGGGGCCCTCATGTCCATCCAGCCAATGGCTGAAGTATAGGACACCTTCGTTTCTCTGTAGGCCAGACTTGGATAAAAGATCCGCTTCCATGTTGTACTCACGAGAGACATGTGAGAAGAATAGTTCCTTAGAATGACACTTGAGCAATCAAATTCTATCTATCCATGCCAAGAGAGTTATGGTATGTAGGTTACCTCTTTGATTTAACCAGTTAATGATAAGTTTGGAGTCCCCTATCAAATGAAGGCGGTCTAAATTGAGCCTAGAGGCCAAATGAAGAGTTGCCCAGGCACCTAGTAATTCGGCCCTCGTATTAGTGCATGGGCCACAAAAAAGAGTCCACCTATAAATGGAGGTTGTGCTGACTTTTATCATCCTCCTTGCCTCGCTCAGAATTCCATTATGTTGTGATGCATCGTCAAACCAACCTGTTTGTATATCATTTATGAAAGGAGGGTTGTATATCATGTATATCAAACCACCCTATTCCATTTAGTTAGTTTGACATAGAGGTATGTATCTCTCAAAATATGGTTGTAATAATCTCTATTTTACCATAATATAATTTGAACGATATTTGTAACTTGACTTCTTTTTTAGTTTTAGGTGCAATCACTAACAATATTTAATAGCATTTCTTATATTACATAATGTTTTTTTTTAATCTTGGCCTTACTTAAGTTTAGATATTCACTATCATCTTTTAGGTTATAGAACATTTAAGCTTCTTGATTTGATCTAATAAAGATGGTTAAATAGTTATAGGCCAGAGGAATAGTTTGAAATATTGTTGTAATTTAATTTTTTATTTTTAAAAATAAGACTGAGTATATTTTGTATTAAAAAATTGGTTTAATTGTAGTAGTCAACATAATAATACAAAAATATAAAGTATGCCTCAAAAGGTTTTGAAAATATCTAAAAGACTTGAAACTTATTGAATAAAGAAAGATGTCATTCATTTGAGAAGGATTTTGAAAAATTACTACCTGTATAAATTTTATAGAAAATGCCCAATATTAAACAAAATTTGCAAAACATTTAAACACAAATACTGGATAAAGGCATGTTGATTGTTGGCTTCCTCCTGGTTCTCTAATATGGCCTAAAATTCATAGTCCATACCCATTATTTCCACATTGTCGTACTAATGTTGGACAATCTCTTCTTCTTTGATTTCCTCAACAATTAACCCAATATATAGTCCAACATTTGAGGCAACAAAATTGGGACTTCTAACTAGATTCACAACCACTTGATGAAGATAAATGCACTCAACTTGAAGGGATTCTATTTGTCTCTTTTGATTGTGTAGAGTTTCCATGATGAAGGCATATGCATTATTTCTAATTTCTTCTTGAGAGTGCATCTTGCCAATCACAGAGAAAATCAAATTCCTATTATTTGCAATGAGATTTTCATGTCTTCTCAAAATTATGTGGATATCAATGGTTTCATAGAGTGGGAATTTCCCAGAATGCGAGTGATTTTCCATTTTGAAATCACTACATAACACCTGCAAATTCCCCCTTCCAATTTCCATAGGCTCAACTAACAAACTACCATAACTAATGACCAAATCCTTTTCCAACATCCCCTCAAAATAAATGAAAATAGAGTAAAAGGCCTTCAAAATCAAAGTTTGTTCCACATAAATTTGGGACACTAACCTTTGGTTTTCCACACAAAGAGAGTGGTGCTTCACAAGAGTCTTCAAAAGAAACAATAGAATTTGAACCATGAAATCAATTTTCCTTTGTAATTCCAACAAACAAACAACATGAGGTCCAACAAGCCACCAAGTGAGACATCCAAGCAAACTAGGATCCCAAAAATGAATCCTTGTTGACACCTCAAGACTGAAGGAAAGAAAAGCCCAATTCAAACTAATTTCAAACATAAAAATACACCACAATGCAAGAAAGCACAAATCCTCCCCTACAAGCATTCTAGGATAATCCTCCAAAATCATTCTTCCATCTGCAAAATAACCCAAGTCACTTCACAATTAATTAGCCTACTACAAAATTAAACCATGAGTATGTGAAGGTTATGCAAGGGTAATGCTCCTTTATTGCCAAATTCCCTTGTTTAATCACCCTTTCCATTTGAAATACCACTTAGCCTTCATGCAAAGTGTATTCATAAGTATGGTTTGAAGAGTTAAGGAATACAGAAAGATGAAACCCCACTTTTGGTTCTTAAAACTCCATTATCGAGTCGAGCAACCATATTGGCCAGATGATTCACCTACTTGTTAAGACATGATAATATTCAATGTATTCAAACTTGCTAGCTTCCTTCTATATTCGCCTTATAATCCTTACAAGTTTGTCATCATTCAAAGAAGAGGAACTATGCATTAATTTAATAATTACAACCAAATCCCCAATAAATATTAGACTCCTGATATGTCTTGCATCAAAGAGCTTCAACCCTAGAAAATATCCAATGCCTTAGCCTAGTTATTTGACACTCCATGTCGGTCCCATTGAAAAGTTATTTGTTGGTTTCCTTCAGAATTGAGGATGGTCCACCCCCTGCACCTTCCACCCCTTAATTTTAAATATTATATTTCATAGAGTAAATGGTATTTCATGGGAAATAAACACTACGTTTAGGCCTTTGAAGAGGTTCCCATGAGTGCAAGTGGAGCATTATGTTATATTCATAAAGTGGTTGTATATTAGAAAATCACATTAGATGAAATTTCAATAGTTACATTCTAAAGTGTGGAGAATTACTTTTGAAGGATGGGGGCACCTAATTAGGTCTTTAGGTCACATAGACTTCAAATTAACTAAGTTTGGGGACTCCACAACTTACTATTGTGGAATTACAAAACCATATGTTGTGATCAACAAAGGCCCCTCACATGGTTATAGGATGCAATGACTTGATAACCATACTTAACTAAGATCATTGATCAAATGGCATAAGACCCATTGTTGGGGGCAAATATTTAACTACAATGTCCCAATATTGTGGATGCAATGAAACCATGTTTTGCAGAAAGTAAGTATTATGAGGAATGATGAATGAAGATGCATAACACATTACTGTGAGGAGGGCCCTGCAATTGCAATGACTATTGTAAGTGGGTGAAATCCTTTTAACCTAACATTAGGCCATAATTGACTAGTTTGGAAGGTGGATACATGTAGCCAAATGTTATAATGATAAGAAATCTACATGCCCTTTGTAAGATGTGGAAGGAACTTAGTGTTAGTAAGAAAATATTTAGAAATAGTTGAATTGACCATTTTAATTTATTTTATTACAATAAAAGGATATACTACCTTATTGGGGATCGAGAGCCATTGCTAATGAATCTCAAATGGTGAGACATAAGGAATCTCTACTACATACACATTAACTCATATAACCTATCCCTCATAGGAATCATAGTTTCCCATATAATTAATTATGGGTTCGAGGATGAATGCCTAGTGATTAGTAAGATTAACAAGAATTGGAAGTTCAATTTCATGGTAGTTCGATCATGGATTTATACCTAACCCAAGGATTGATTAATAAATTATAACCTAGTTATAGGTTAATAATAGATACTAGTCCATCAAGGATGGATATGATAAGTTTAAAAATAATCATGGGTTGGGTCATTAGTGAATTAATGTTAAAGTAAAGAAAGGGAGATTATTGATAGACTGATGATGTTTAATTAAGGGGTGTTTAATCACATATATATTAACATATAATTACATTAATTTGAATCAAGGGACAATGAATTCCCATGAGCTAAGTCAATGCCACCCATTGGAATTCATAAGCAGACATCCCAATTAGGAGGCACAAATTTGTCTATGGAAACTAATAACTCACAACAATAATTTCAAGGTGAATCTCATAGAAACTTCCAATACCTTTGGGGCTACAAGTGAAAGGCATGGATAGAAGAAGATAAAGGATTTTTGGAACTTCCCATTACCTATTTATATTAAAATGTGATCATGGAACATTTAGGAGATTTTTTTTCATTATAGAAAAATATTGTTAAAAGGATTAGATTATTTATTAAACATCTAGAAATCTAGAAAGAATAGGTGATTTCATATTTTTTTCCTAATGATTATAGGGGAGGGTGGGGGGAATAATAAAGAAAACATATTATATGTTTTCTTTATTATTCACCCCACCCCCACGCTCATAATATGTTTTCTCTATTATTCCCCCCACCCCAACCCTCATATGAGGGTGGGAGGAAGTTTTTTTCAAAGAATAAAAAGAGCGATAAGAAGAAAAGCAAGGAAACACGAAGAAGAAGAAAAAGGGGGGAATTGAGGGAAGAAGAAGAAAAGTGAGGAAATAAGAAGAATACGAAAAAGGGGGTAAGTGAGAAAAGAATAAGAAAAGTGGGGGAGGGGGAGGGGGGCGACATAGGGAATAAGAAGAAGAAGAAGAAGAAGAAGAAGAAGAAAAAGAAGGTGATAAATTAGAAGAAAAGAGGGAGAAGAAGGAGAAGAAGGAGAAGGAAGAGGTGAGAAATTCTCATGTAAGTAAGTTTTATTGTTTTTTGTTTACTTCATGTTTTTGCATGAGTAAGAGAAAAATTAGCCAAATCAGCCATAAAACCTTCCCAATAAACTCAAATTATACCCCAAAACTAAAATCCTATTGCAAAGTCTCGAATCCTACCCATTCTAAGCTATAAATATAAAACAAAATAGATTGCAAAAGTAATGAAAACCTGAAGAATTTTAAGAAAAGCATTCTGAAATACACAAACATAATATATTTTCAAGGCCAATGAAAAACATTTGGGTACCCATGAGATTCTTACCCAAAATACCTTGAAAATCTCTATAGGACCCAAATTCTCCCAATAATTCCATTAGATAGTTCCCTGCAAACTATTGGAAGCTCCACAACACAAGGCCCACCATAAAAAACAAATGAAGTGAAAATGTTTCATCTAAATGAATTTAAATTATAAATGCACGAGAAATGGGATGCAAAAGGGGGCTTGCATCCTTTTTGTTGTGATGTCTGCATCACGTTTGTGTCCCTCTCATGTCTCTTTTGCATGCACTTTTCACTATCATACATCCTTTTTATGTCTTCCCCGTGTCCCTTTTTGCACATAGTTTACATATTGTTTTCTTTTTTATTGCATATGTCTTTGGTCCTTTAATTAATTAATTAAGTAGTTAGTAATTGTTTAATTAATTAAGTAGTTTTTTTTAAAACAAGAACTGGAAAATTTGTATTATCAAAAAGGCACGGTTGAAACCACTGAGGATTTACAATGTTCTTCAAAATTCAGGCCAATCAAGGGCCTCAATTAAACCACTATTAGAAGCTACTAATGATTGTTTCAAATACTCAAACTTCACATAAAACAACCTT
>CBVK0100658896.1:0-18463 GCA_900067695.1 Picea abies
ACACACACACACACACACACACATCTCTCTCTCTCTCTCTCTCTCTCTCTATGGGTGTGTGTAATTGTGTTGTTTTATGACGAAACAAGGAGATATCCCATTAAACTAAAGGATATTGTTGATCTATATTTTATAGCAATAGGAATGATGATTAATATCAAGAAGTCTAAAATTTATCTTTCAAGTGTAAATGATGGGAATGTCGGATTATTTTCAAAGTTGTTTCTTTACCAATAGGTTGAGCCTAAAAGTGGTTTTAAGTATTTAGGTTTCTACATAAATCCAAATGACTATGGCAAACAATTATTTGGATTAGTTAAACGAGAATCTTAGTTTGGTGTAATTGTTGGTTGTCTCAAGGAGTAAGCCTTATATTGGAAAAGTCTATGATCGAATCTATTCATGTATATTGGATAACTTTACTTTTTATTATCAAAGGGGTCTTAGATAAAATGAGGAGAATAAGTTGTATATTTTTATGGCTAGGGAGTATGGAAAAGGGGGCATCCCATTAGTTAAATGGCAAAGGATAATAGCCCTAAAGAAGATGGGAGGATGGGGATTAAAAAACATTCATCAATTTGCAAAATCTCTTTCTTTAAAATGTGTATGGAAATTAATTTATAGAAATGGTTTATGGTGGCAGTGGTTGGTCATATAGAGGTATATAAAACCTGCTTTAGTTGAGGATTGGATATGATCTCCAACAAAGTCTTGTCGTAATGTTTCAATTATTTGGAAAGCAACATTTACAACTTTTTTTCCTGATTGGTAGGTGGCTTGTTTGGAAGTTAGGGGTAGTTATAGTATAAGACTTGGTGAAGATCCTTGGGTTGGTTGTGTTGAAAATTATAGGTTGCCAACAAATCTCACTTCCATTCTCAAGGAAAAGGGGTTTTTTACCATTTCTTAGGTGGTTGAACCTAAGCTCACTATTATTTTGGGATAAGAATGGGAGATAAAAAAACACATTAGTCTTAGAGGTGAAGATGCTTTTATGTGGGAGGGTTATATAACAAGTCTATGAACTAGTCATGCAAGGATCAAAGAGGAAGATGATCAATTGACATGGTTGAGTAATCTAACTAGAGGTAAAATTCACCAAAACTTGGATATAAGGTTTTCTGTGAAGGATTGGTCATTAGAGAACCGATTTGGTGGTGGAAGAATATTTGGAAGTATAATTACCCTTTAAAATCACACATTTATATGTGTTTGTATATTAATAATAAGGTGCTTACATGGGATAATTTACAAAAAAAAAGAAGAGTGGGCCTAGTCTATGTTCTTTGTGCAAGGAAAATTAAGAATCAACATTACATTTTCTTATGACATGTTCAAATGCTATACATGTTTGGAAATACGTAGAACATTTCACTAGTTTACAAAATGAATGGAGTGGTAACTCCATTGAACAAAGTTTTAGGAAATGGGATGGGAATGTAGCTACGAAGAGTTTCAAAGAACTCCCCTTAATAATTTCTTAGGCGATTTAGATGTCTATGAATTCTAGTCTATTTGATGACATATACAATATTCCTATTCAATTTTCCATCCAAAGTCTAAACATTCTCAATAGCTTTAATCAACTTAAAGTTGAAAATACAATTAGGCAAAGTATGGAAAATGTCATAGATAGGTTGAGTGCTTGTATATAATCTGATGGTGCAACTTAATGGGACCCTCAGGTCTATGAAGTAGGGGGTACAATGCATCTATCATAATCTCATTGGTTGAAATTTAAAGCAGGTCGGGGCAGTGGGTCTAACAATTTCACAAAGCTTATGACACTAACACTCTCTCTTGTGTTGGTAGAAAAAAAATGTGCTCATAGATTTCAAGCATTTGGGGATTCACAAGTGTCGATAAAGTGGATGGATGGCAGATCTTTACTTGTGAATTTTCCCTCTTGCATTATATATTTTTTATGATATCTTTACTATTAAATTAACTTTTAGTTCTATATTGTTACACACAAAATTCGCACACTACCTAGTGTCGTACTAAGTGTCACACTTTTGTCACTATTCCGTTTAGTGTCGCACTTATGTACAATTGCGTTGTTAAGTGTCATAATATCAAAATGACACTTTCCTAAGTTTCACGTTCATGTTTTACCAACTTGGACACCACAGGACAACATTTTGTCACTTCCCTAGTCATGAAGAGGAAGATAACATCATTTTTTGAAGGTTGAACACATGGTTTTCACCTAAGTTTGACTTGGTTGGAAGGGTGATGCTCCCTTGTTCATGTATGGAGGGTGTCATCCTTTGAGTGACACTCCCTAGACCACTTTTAGGGGGAATTAGTGATGCCCTGTATCAAGCTTTGGGGGAGCGTCAATTAGTTGGGCCTAATTCCACCTTTATCTAAGGGCCATTTATGAAGATATTTGGGTGGTTATGGATGAGCGATGACTCATATCCTCGAGTCACTCAAATTCACTTCCATTACGGGGTTCCAAATCCTAACTTAGGGAGAAAATATCTCAACCTTCCCTTCATTTTCTAATGGTGGTTGAACTTTCCAAAGGCTACATAAGCACGACCTTTGATGGGAGAAAGGGAGATGAATTCTATAAGGTGTGAAACTTTTGATCTTGAGAGAAACTATGGAATACCTGTGTGTGCATCCAAGGGCTAGAGGAAAGAAGGCTTGGAAGATTGACGCCATCATCCATATGTAATTTTTCACTTATGATGAATAAACTTGGCATGTTCCTTTCAATTGGTGTTTGTGCATTTGTCCAATACTTACGTCAAATCAAGGTTAGATAGATTAGTATTTTCCTAATGAGATATAGTAGAAGTAGAGTTGTTTGTCTCCTATTCTTGGAGGTTCCTTTAATCATCAAAAATCTTGGAGCAGCGAGATCGAGGTTCGGAGTAGCGAGGAAAAACTTCAGACTTAAGGTTAGTATAAATATCTCCTTCTATATATAAGATTACAATATTAATGTAAAAGGAAGTCACTCACCACTTGTTTAGAATCTGTCTTAGGTTATGCTTTTAGTCTAAGGAGAATTCGACCTGTCCATAGGGTTAATTTCTCACAACAGTTTTTGGCAACTCCACTGGGGAAGAACGCCATATTCTTCTCATTATCTAGCCCATGAATGTGCCTTATATTTGTTGTTTCTTATTTTTTCCGAGTGTTTCATCCTTGTTATCAGTCTCTAAATACCTTAGTTAACTTGCAAAGTCAATAACCTTTTCATTTTTTTGAATCCGATTAAGTTTTGACCATCTTCAGGGAGTAACGCTCCCTATAGGAGGCTTGCAGGGCATTGACACTCCCTATACTTCCTATGTAGGACGTTAGTAACGCTCCCTGACAATGTTTTTAGCAGCGTCACCGCTTCGGTAACGCCCCGTCTGCATGATAACATGAGCGTCAATCCTCCTTTTGTGTCAATTTTTAAGCTTTCTCCTTTCTGTTATTTGAGGTATTTTGACTTAGAAGTGTGCCTTGGAATATTTTATTATTGGTTGAGACTTTGTTGGTATGGTTTCATTGGGTTATCACTTCTTTTTGACCTCCTTTGAAACTTTGTTTTTGATCAAATTGGGAAAAGTTTGTCATTGAATGCACTCTTGGTTAACTTGATCCTTGATTGAAATCTGGTCTGTAAGTGATCTTGTCTTTGATTATATAATCATTAGACCTCTGCCATTCCCTTTCCGAATATTTTAAAGTCTTTGCTTGTCAAGTTTTGAATCCCTTTTCCTTGGCTTGGAAACATTGCAAAGTCCTTTAGACCTAGTACTTTAAGATCTCTTTTTGGTGAAATTGTTAATCCATTGGGTAGATTTTGAATCTTTTATATCTGTTGCAAGTTCATTTGATATTTAATATTTAAATGTTGATGTTTTTAAAGAGTTTTTTCCCTTGTTTGATTGAGCAAGTGTTAGAAATCATCCTTGCACTTGATTTTCTTAGTTCTTTAATCTTGTGAGTCTTTGTTTGAACAATATTTTTGTTTCGTGTTCCTTTGTATCTACATTGGATCCTTTCATTGAAAGTAAAGAAGCATTAAGCATTTTCATTTTATTAATTTTATTGCATATAAGCTCAAACAAAATAAAATTTTTGTATTTTAAACTTTTGGTAGTGCATGTTTAATCTTGCATTTTAGTGAAAATTTTCATGGCTTTTGGCATTTTAAAGCTTTCATTCCTAAAATATTCCCCCCCGCGACTCATACATTGGACACCTATTGCATTCAAAGAGTAATTTTTGTTTCTTTCTTTGAAAGTTGTACTTGAAACCTCTTACTCATTTCTATAGATAACCTTCATCCAAAGTTAAAGATTGCATTGCATTCATATTTTCTTTTGAAGTCAAGTATCACACATCATAGTCAAGTTGCATCCGTAATACTTTTTTAGTAACAAACAACCATAAAAGGAACAATAACCTAATCTAAAATCAATTATACCTTTTATTTATTAGAAAATGATCACAATTCTAGGATTTTTTGGCCTTGGTTGTAGGGTGGAGAGTAAATTCTCCAAGGCCACTTAAACGAGATCATAGAATACTAGAGAGTGTTGAAATCCAAGTAGTAACAACTAACATTTTTTGGGAGATCTCTTCTTACACGGGAGTTAAGCACAAGGTCAAGTAAAGCGACGGTTTGAGATCTCCCCTCTTCCATTTTCCTAGTGGGACCACAACAAGTTTTGGAGATTTGAAGAGTGGCAGGTCCCAGGGGTGACACCACTTCTTATTAGTATTTGTGTCATGGATTTATGTCCACCATTACCAGTTCCATTTTCTTAGTCTTGATTGTCGACTGGTTACCCACTCGCTCGTCTGTTGTGAAATTGGTAAACATAGTTGCTTTCCCTAGGATTCTTCACGGGTGACTGCAAGGGGGATTCCTTCTACAAAAGGTTCCTTGTGATACCTGAGGCAGATGTCGCATCACACTTTTAGTACCCTTGGAGGGTGGCCTCGTGAAGTGAGGGTTACTTTCACTAAGAAGGGCTATTAAGTGGAGGTCGGGGTAACTGCTTCTCATATCTTCGTTTACGGCTTGATATCCCATATCCAGAACATCCCTACTTCCTTTTTGTTTGCTTGATCTTATCTTTTAGGGATTTTGGTAGTGTGTTCTCTTTGATTTAGCAAGCCTTAGGTTTATTTGGTGTCTATGGAATCGGTTCTAGTGTCTACCAACCAAGGGGCCACTTTTCCTTGGGAACCTTTTGTTTTTCCCTCTTTTGAAAACATTGGTCCTCCTTATATTGCTACTTTGAGTATACCCAGATTCACTATCGGATTACTTGTATGGTTATTTTCCACTCCGGTGATCCTGAATGCACTCGATGATTCATATGCAAGCCCTCCATCTCCATAATGTCAAACTCCTATTGGCCCTTTTCCTTCTTCACCTGTTGTGTCTTCTTCCCTTTCCTCTTCCTTGCATGGTGAAAGCCTTGCTGCTAGTAACCAGGAGGATAAGAAGAAGAAGAAAATGAAGATTAAGAAGAAGCCTTTCCTCTTCCTTGCATGGTGAAAGCCTTGCTGCTAGTAACCAGGAGGATAAGAAGAAGAAGAAAATGAAGATTAAGAAGAAGAAAAATAAGCAAAGGGCCAAACTTCCAATCACTGTAGGACATGTTGGAAGTAATCAACCGGTTACTATTAATTAGGTTGGGAGTGTTGATGATGGTGACAAGATGACCAAGACAACTCGCAAGCCCAAATACCCTTGCATGATTTGTAAGGGTGACCATATTCTTAGAGTTTACCTTGGTTTATCCAAGGGTTTAGAAGAATGGTCCATGGGTTCTCATCAACCCATGTTGTCAATCGCCAACCATCATGCGAGTGGTAGACCATCAAATAGTGAAAATAAGGTTGGGGGAAAGAAAAGTAGAGTCAAATTTCATTGTAGGTTAAGTGAAGGAAGTCATCAAACTTAACTTTTCCCTTGTATGGATGAAGTCTCTAAATTGTCGGAAAAGATTGTTGATGTCCAAAAATAGTTTTCGACTGGTTACCGCAAATTTTCTCCCAACCCACCATTAGTTGACAAAGTGGTCGATTTGAATCCATCATCGATTAATCCCACTCTTCCCTTGAAGAGTGAAGTTCAAGTGGTCGATCCGACTCCATTATTGATCGATCCCACTATTCCCTTGAATATTGAAGTTCAAGTAGTCGATCTGGTTCAATCATCGGTCGAATCCACTCTCCCCTTGGAGAGTGGACTAGATAACACTCAATTTTTTCTCGTTACTTTGGATTTTTGTAGATAAGGGGGAATTTTCCCCGTTCCAATGGAACCCCCTCCGAGTATTGAGGTTATTTCCTTTCATTGGAGTAGATTTATAGAGCCCCATATTCCTTCTTGCATGCGTTTTCAAATCATCATGTAGACTTGTGGGAAGAACATCCAACATACTATTATAGATGAAGGCACTTATATTAGTATTTTATCCTCAATTGCTTGGCAAGATATAGGTTCCCCTACGCTTGTGCTAGTTACCCATCAATTGATGGATTTTAATAGGAGAACTAATGAACCTTTAGGAATCCTTCCTCAACTTCCTATCACCATGAAAGGAAAAAATGTATGTATTGATGTCATGGTAGTTTAAGGTCCCTTGGACTCTAATTTTCTCCTTGGGAGATGACTATGTTTATGCTATGAAAGATGTCGTGTCCACACTCTTTCGTGTGATGCATTTCCCACATGATGGAAACATTGTGATCGTTGACCAACTCTCATTCGTTAGTCCTATTTTGATTTACAACCATCCGACATCCCTTAATGTTCCTTACATTCAAGTGGTATCCCCCCCAACACAAAAGGTATGTCCCTTGACATGTATTCCTTCCAGAGCATTGTCCTCTTGGAAGCCATGATCAAGAAGAGGCCACGATCAAAGTTCCCATTTCTATGTCAAGATCATTAAAAAATGAAAGAGAGGGTTATGAGAAAAGTTCTCGTTTCTGTGTCAATCTCGTTAAAAAATGAAACAAAGGGTCATGAGCATAGTTCCTGTTTTTGTGTCAAGCTCGTTAAAAAATGAAACAAAGGGTTGCAAGCATAGTTCCTGTTTCTATGTCATGCTCGTTAAGAAATGAAACATGGGTATGGGGATCAAACCAAGAGGCCACGAGCACATTTCATTGTCTATGTCAAGCTCATTAAAAAATGAAATCAATTCCCTTCTATTTGAGTCAAGTCCTTTTGCTAGATCTCGTAAACGTTGAGTCGAATATTTCACTAGATCTCATAAATGTTGAGTCGAGTTTTTCACTAGATCTCATAATTGAACCTTTATTTCATCCTCTTGTGTCATTTGACCCTCTTTCTCCCTCCCTATCTTGAGTCCATTTGGGTACATAAATTGAGAAGAGAAGGAAGATGAAACAAATTTTGGGGAGCATGTCTCCAGCCTCTAGACATCACGCTGGAATTAAGCCGCTAGCTTTTCAAGCTGGGGGAAAAGAACCAACCACCAATGGGTGTCACCTGAAAACTTTGAAAATTACATTGGGAAGTACCAAGCACATTTTTTCCTTGTTTGAATCTTGTGTAAAAATGAAACCACCCCAAGCATAGTTTATTTTCTAGTTTCAAGCTCACGAAAAAATGAAATGTACCACGAGCTTAGTCTTTTCTCTTTCTCGTGCTCATAAATACATGAGAATAGGTTACCGAGCTTAGTATTTGTTCTTTCTTGTGTTTGTAATTACATGAGAATAGGTTACTGAGTATACTTTTATCACTTTTTTCAGACTCGTAAAATCTGTACGAAAAAGAAACTCTTTGGAGTCTCCTTTAAGCTCTTTTTAGACTCTCTAAAGATGAAAAGATTGCTAAGCGACCTTGACTCCTTTCACGCTCATTAAAGGATTTCAAAGGGAGTATTTCAAGTGGTAGTTTACCCATTTTTTGACCTTGCAAGACTAATTACGAAAGATGAATACTCTAGCCCCTTTGGTTAGAAGAGTTCTCTCTCGTATCATTTTATACTTTTTTTGGGCCCGAGGGACTAAAATTTACGAAAAATTCAACCTTGGAGTCTCCTTTAAGATCTTTTTAGAATATCTAAACATGAAAACAACACTGATATTTCCTTCTTTGGGCTCATAAAACATGCATTGAAGGACCCATATGGGACCGAACCCCTCCTTCTTCAGGTTTGTTAAAAGTATGATGAGGGACTCACTGAAGGTGAGCTATACCGGGCATCTGTTATCCTCCTCAAGCCCATTAAAAAACAAAGGGGTACTCACCAAGCATGGTGGGGAAAAAATGAAATAAGCAAGTCAAGTATTTTTCACCCTTGAACATGGCACCGATCTGCATTATTCCATACAATTGGATTTCGTTCGCCTCATAGTCATATCATACTTTTTTGTTTCAATCGAAAAGTTACCAATTCCATGTGTCATCACACTTTTTCATTTCGGTCGAGAGTATAATGATTGTAGTCACATTGTGTCTTGTCTCTCTGAATCAACACCACCAAGTCACTTTTTGTGCCGCCCACAATGTTCAAGGGAAGTGTCAACTCTACTCGATATTTTGGTCAACCTCTATAGTATCATCAATTTGTGTCCTCATGTCAGTCCATAATGCTCCATTACACATCATTTACAATACTTGTTTTGTGTTGATGATGGGGGATACATCATGGCCCTCCTTTGATGAGTGTTTTCCTGTCTCCAACATATTAGCCAATAATTAGACTTAGAAACCAGTTTAGTACCTTGGAGCTTGCATGCCTCAATGGAAGGTTTCTTCGCTTTCGATAATGGGATTTCATCATTAGCCCCTGATCTGAAGGTTCCTATGAATGTTTGGCTTCATCTCATTATTCACATTAGATTGATTGTACTAAGGTTCCTTGGGGATGATTGACATCGATGATGTTTTCCCTTGCACTTGTTAACGATATAGATCAATGATTGGTAATCAAGTGGTTTCTACCATGCCCGACATCATGACATCTATTCACATGGTTAGATTTGTACCAGTTCGGGAATGAGATGAAGACCCTGGGTATCTATTATGCACCTACCACTATTGTATATGCCTTTCCCAAGATGTGATGGGAGTAGTTACTGATATATGCTGTTATGTAGATCCACTTTGTATTGGTCTGTGGCTATGTTGATGTCATGTTGTAGATCCACTGTGTATCATTCTCATTGCTACAAATTATTTGAGTCATGGAGGTATGAATCCACATTGTATGTCTGCTGGCCATGTCCTTAGTCAATAATATCATGGATCCATAGTGTATTGGTCGACGCCCATGATTTGACTCATTTTTTCGAACATGGGTATGCCCTCCTCGAGGATACATATAAAATGTTCACTGATTGGTTGCAGATTCCGACAGACTCTTCTTCTCTAGTTCCTTAGCACACATCATCATTCATAAAATGTTTCAACCATTCACTTCTCTCTCAACCTTGCATTTTAGGGGGAAATGTGTTACATGCAAAATTCACACACTACCTAGTGTCATACTAAGTGTCACACTTTCTTCAATATTCCGTTTAGTGTCACACTTATGTATAGTTGCATTGTTAAGTGTCATAATATCAAAATGACACTTTCCTAGGTGTCACATTCATGTTTTACCAACTTGGACACCATGGGACAACATTTTTCCACTTCCCTAGTCATGAAGAGGAAGAGAACATCATTTTATGAAGTCTGAACACATGATTTTCACCTAAGTTTGACTTGGTTGGAAGGGTGACGCTCCCTTGTTCATGTCTAGAGGTTGTCAGTCCTTGAGTGACACTCCCTAGACCACTGTTAGGGGGCATCAATGACACCCTGTCTCAAGATTTGGGGGAGGGTCAGTGAGTTGGGCCTAATTCCACCTTTATCTAAGGGCCATTTTTGAATATCTTTGAAAGGTTATGGATGAGTGATGACTCATAGCCTTGAGTCACTCAACTTCCCTTCCATTATGGGGTTCAAAATCCTAAGTTAGGGAGAAAATATCTCAACCTTCCCTTCATTTGATAATGGTGGTTAAACTTGCCAAAGCCTATATAAGCAAGGCATTCCATAGGGGAAAGGGAGCTGAATTATATAAGGTGTGAAACTTTTGATCTTGAGAGAAACTCTGGAATACCTATGTGTGCATCCAAGTTCTAGAGGAAAGAAAGCTTGGAAGACTAGCACCATCATCCATATGTAAATTTTCGCTTATGATGAATAAACTTGGCTTGTTCCTTTCAATTGTTGTTTGTGCATTTATCTAATGCTTACATCAAATCAAGCTTAGATAGATTAGTCTTTGCCTAACAAGATCTAGTAGAAGTAGAGTTGGTTGTCTCCTATTCTTGCAGGTTCCTTTGATCATCGAGAAGCTTGGAGCAGTGAGGTCGAGGTTCAGAGCAGCGAGGAAAAACGTCAGACTTAAGGTTAGTCTAAATATCTCCTTATATCTATAGGATTAAAAGATTAATCTAAAAGGAAGTTAGTCACCAATTGTTTCGAATATGTCTTAGGTTATGCTTTTAGTCTAAGGATAATTCAACCTATCCCCAGGGTGAATTTCTCACAAGATATATCCTTCCATCTATATACAAATAAAGGAATGAATAGGTTGATGGTTTACCAAAAGATGGTTTGTTTTTGGATCATGGTACCTAGAAGATTTAGGAGGAGGTGGATGGTCATGTCTCAAAATATTTTTGTCCATCTTTCTATTAGTTATGTAATTTGGACCTAAAAATGAAATCTTTTACTTTTTCTAGTATCACTAAATTTGAGTATGAATGTCCATTATATGAAATGATATGGACCGTGCAATTTATTTTGGATTTTTTTAGGATTATAAAAATCTTATCTAAGATCTAATTTGAAAAAATTATCATCTTTTTTATGAGGATGAATGTAATTGAGTTTATTTTTGGAGTTTTTTTTATTTTATGGTTGGTCTGTATGGAATGAATTTCCTTTTTGTTGATGGAATTTTGATATATTTTTCATAGAAATGTGTGTGTGTGTGTGTGTGTGTGTGTGTGCATGTGCGCGCATACACACAGACACAAATACACACATAGAGAGTGTTGCAAGCACTAGATATGGATTTGGAATTTTTTGATAATAAGGTTAATATCAATGACAATTTAAATAATGATGTGTGAATGATGGTTAAATATATAATAATAATAATAATAATAATAATAATAATAATAATAAAATAATGATCTTACATTTTGGGTGCAAGAAGAAGAACTACATGATGGCTTCTAACTACTTAATGTTGAATTGAAGTTAATGATCATTTATACAATTGAATGCAAATCCCATATATAGATAGATTGGTTGGGCCATATTGGCAAAGGCATTGTTCTAATTGGAGGTCATAGGAATCATTCCCACTGAGTCATTTTGTGTTATATATATACGTTAGCTCAATTAGTTGAACCATCCACCAAAGGCATGTGGTTGATGGGGATGACATAGCTCAAAGGTTCAAATATGGTCAAGTTCCTTGAGGTTACTACCCAATATGGACATTAAGTGAGGTGCACAATAAAGGAAACCAACATGGGGGATCACCCTAGGTCCTCTTTCATGAAGCTCAAAGCACTAAACCACTCAAGCTAGCTCATCATACCACACACCCACATACATATAGATATATAGATGTGTGTGTGTGTGTGTGTGTGTGTGTGTGTGTGTTTCTTTTTCTTTTTCCAAGGAAAATATCACATGGAATCCTAAGGAACTTCTCTACATTTCAGAGATGATATTGTATCCAAACTTATTGTGTATAATCATTTAAATTCTTATGATAAATTTTATAAAGTGTGAACAAAAAAATGTTTTAATTGGTATGCATTTCTTGTGTTACTGCCTTATGTTGAAATAACATAAGAAAGTGTTGGAGGCACTGGATGAGGAATGTGTCGACAATAAGCATAATATACATGCGAATTTAAATAGTTTCATGTTATCAATGGTTAAATGTATAGCCAAATAAAATGATGAACTTACATTTTGGGCCACAAATGAAGAAGTAATAGATGACCTCTAACTACTTGATGTTGAAGTAGTGCTTGTACCACTTTTTGTATCTAGTGATAAACTTTTACATGTACTCTTATAAACAAAATTTTCCATTATTGTATACAAATATGTAATTGTTTTTCAATAACATGTAAATAAAATTTAGGGTATACCTTAATTCACTTTCGAGGATGGAGTTTGAATCTAATAAAGATGCATAATTATGTGATGAAGACATTGTTATTTATACAAGATGACATGAATATTTGAATGTAACTAATTACAAATAATTATGTAATTAATTTATTAATGATATATTAACTCCATAGATATTCCACTAGAAAATTCATCAAAAAAGACCTTACAGGTTCTGCAAAATACTATGAGGTTATCCTCTATGTTCATTTATTATCTTAGCTTTATATTACAAGCATATAAACTAAATTACTGAAATGAACTTTGAACACAATAAAAGAGGCTAAAACTATAAATAACACACCATCCACATAATGAACACAAGATGTACCTTGGGAAACCCAATATGGGAAAACCTAGCTAGAAGATGAGGATTGTGACTTGTTATTTTCTTCTCAAATATAGTATGTAAATACAAAGAAACATGGACTCACTATGGAGTTGCAATAAAAATTTGTGGCTTGAGTGACTACTAAAAGGTCTTCTTCTTCCTTTGTTCTATTCATAATATCCCACTCCTTTACTAAGCTCTACTATGAAACAACAAATCAATACATTATGAATGAAACTCCTTCCTTTTTTAGTGGCACGGTAATTAAGATGTCCTCAAAGCCATGTAGGATTATAGTTATGGGTTTTACATGTCTAAAATGTTGATTGGGGTTAGGGTTTTGGAACCTATAGAACATTCTTGAAAGTCCACATGTGACTAGATCCACATGTGTGATTAATGAGAGTTATTGTAGCATCTAGTCAACACTATTGTGTTCAAACATTAACTTGTGGGAGGCATATATTCCTCATATGAAATTCGATTGACATGACCTTTGTTCCATTGGAAATATTTTGATGAGTATGTTGTCCCCAAGGTGTTACTACACTCATAAGGACATATGCCTAGACATAATGTTCATAAACATCTTCTTGCACCACTCTAGGCCTTCGAGCCAATTCTCAAGCCAAAGGTGTAACACCCCAATTACGATTTTTCTTTGACTATTATAAGATAGTGTTTTGGACTCACCATCCCCTTGTTATTTTTTTTACTAGTGATTGAGTATGTTAAACCTAAACATCTATGTGATTGCCTAGTTGTGATGGAGTTGTCATGGACACATGTTTTTTCTTATTGGTGAGTTAAATAGCATTAACTGTTCTTGTTATTGACCATTTAACATTGGTGAACCTTGATGATGATTTAGCATGATTTTTCCTTATAATGATGTAGTTGATACTCTATACATTTGTTGGATGGCATGCCATTTATATATTTCATGTTATGATATGATTGATTATGATGATAATGTTGCACATACATTGGTATCTTAGATGGACTATTATGTTATAAGTTGAGACCATAGTGGATAAATGGAAAATGCACTCAAGGGAAGGGATCATGCCTCAATAAGGATGACTATATTATCATACAAATTAGAAATCCATGGGTAAAGGAAACTTGTGAAAGTGAGCTCCAAAGTTAACTTTAGTAAAAATGAAAAAGGGAAAAAGGTTGTAATTTATTTTTACCTTGTTCTTGATGCTTGTAAATCCACCCTTGAGCCCAATTTCTCCCTTGCATGAGAAGGGGAGAAACAAAGAGAAAAGTATTGGTAAGGTGTTACATTGACTTGAATTACAAAACACGCATCTTGCCCATTGTTGGGTTTGGCTGGCTCACGAGGAATTGTTCTGAGATTTACCATAGTTATGTTGGAACTTGTGATTTATGTACTTGGTTTAACATAATTATTAGTTTCTCTAACATGTCTATATGGAATAAAGGGTTGGGAGTGTAAAAAAATCACTCGGGATACTTAAGCCTAGTTTTTGCTTGGCTCCTTATACATTTATTTTGGTCCCTGTTATAGGATGCCACTGTTAAGTGTGGTAGCGATCACTAGGGGTTGAAGGTAGTAGTAAGGTATTTGCATATCAATATTCCATTGCTAAGTGTGGTTGTGATAGCCAAGGATGAAGATGGTACTGATATCCTTGCTAAGGGGGTTTCCACTACTAAGTGTGGTTTCAATCACTAGAGGCTAAAGGTGGTAGTGAGACCCCTACACACCATAATCCCATGTGGTTTGGGAGTGTTGCAAGTCCAAGAGCCTCTTCACCACACTAAGGTTGAATAGCTATAAATATGATTGTAATATTCCTTTAGGAATTGTTTATAATTCACTGAGAGTTTCCATATGCCCGAATCCTCCTCACCTCATTAATCCTAATCCCTACTCAAGGGGTGACACCTTTGAATATGGTTGCATTGGTTGGGTAGAAAATTGACCCTTCGGAGAAATTTCCCCTATTGATTGAAGACTGGTTCATGATATCTAGAGAAATATTTTTTCAACACTTGGATCTCTATTGGAACTTGGTTCATGAGATATAGAGAATTGTTGGTTTAACACTTGGCTCTAAAGAGATAAATGTTATAGTTACTTTACATTTATGCATTTAATTTTTGTATTTTTGGTTATCTTACTTAGATGATGTAGCTATATATGTGTTTTTTTTATGGATTCATAGCATGTTTTATTAAGCCATAGATAAATCCCCATGTTATATATAAAACCCCTTATTAAGCCCTAGATATTGAATTATTACATTTCTAGTAGGTCAGCTAGAACCCTTCATTTCACCCTCTCATCATAATTGTACCCCTTTGTCTCCTATACATATGTCAAGGAGATCTAGTATTAGGATCATCTTATCTCATCTCATATTGTATTATGAAGTGGATATATGGTAAAAGGAGGTTTCCCCCTCGAATTGGACTACAATTATTGACTATTTATCATTTTTAAGGCGTTGGATCATAACATTTGGTATTAGAGCTCATTAATCCTAGGTTTTTCCTTCTCCAAGAAAGTCATCTTAGAATTTTCGCTATAACTTTTTTTTTTGGGATGATTCAGACCGTAAAACATGGAGGTTATTCATAAGACATATCAAAGTATATTTGGTAATCATTTCATCTTCTGGGTCTTCATACGTTTGGAGATACACCATGTGGAAGATATGATATATGACTATTCCTATTAACTAGTCTCAAACAAGTGTTCTGGGTCAAATAGTCATATATTATTCAGAGAGGATCCAAATTGAGAAATACAAGTTGCACAGGAAAGAGTACGGTCTTTAGTATTTATGGTACAAGTTTCAGATTTGGATATAAAATATTTTATGCGGGCTATGCTGTACAAGTTCTCTCTCCCAGAAAGGCCAAAACTCAACAATGTGTGGGGAAGTTACCCTAACTTCCACTTGGCACATCCAATTTTGATCAGACCAGTGGAATTGAAGAGAAGACATTTGATATTACTACAAGTCAAAATTTTAGAATTAGAGGGGCCTAAATTTCAGAAATACATCAGAAGGAAGGTCAGCTAGGAGGACAACCTCCAAATTATGGGCTAAAAAGGTACGTAACTTACAATTGGCATAACTTTTTATTGGAAGATCTGTTTTTGGTGATTCAAAATTTGTAATAAAGAGGGGAAAAAGGAGAAGTATTATTTTCTTACATGGATCCAAAGGCTCCTACAGAATTTACTTCACCATCTAAACCTCCAAAAATATCAACCATGACTCAATATGAAATCGACGAGATTTATCGTGAGATGGAAAAGAGGATCACTGAAATGGAAAAGAAGATGGATAATAAGATGAATGAGAATAAGAATTAGATGAAAATAAATATGTAAGAAATGTAAAATAAGATTGAAGAAAATAATGATTACACGAAGAAGAAGATGGATGAAAATAAGGAAGAAATACAAAAATCTATGAAGAAATTGCAAAATTCCATGTCTTCTCTAATTATTCAAACTCTAGATGAAAAAATACCTAAAGAAGATATCAAAATTCTAGGAACCCATGAAAATACAAGTAGTATTCATGTTGAACAACCTGCCTACAATAAGCAATTCTCAAGTGGATTTAACTCTAATAGTGAAGTTAATTATGGTGGGGGTCCTAAATTCAACTTTCATAAGATTGAATTAAAGAACTTTGATGGAACAAAGGTCTTTACCTGGGTAAACCAAATAGAGAAATATTTTGAACTACATAATATTATGGATGATAAGAAAATGATTGAACTACATAATATTATGGATGATAAGAAAATGATTCACATAGAAACTTTGAACTTTGAGATAAAACCATATCAATGGCACCAATGGATAGTAAAAAGGAAACCCCCTTTTTATCATTATACTTGGGGTTTATTTACAAGGGATTTAGAAGCACGATATGGGAAAGTTTGGGAACATGACTACTTCAATCAATTGAAAAGAATCAAGCACTTAGGGGATATTGAAGATTATAATTCAGAATATTAGGTATTGGCCACAAGGGTTGATGATATAAGTGATGAACACTTGTTGCAAGCTTACATGGGTGGATTAAAAGAGGACATTAAACATGATATTTTATTAAGACACCCTAAAAATGTTATGGAATATATGCAATATGCTCGTCATATTCAAGCCAATAATAAGGCTACACACAAGTCTACCATTGTTGCACACAGAGGGAGCATAGATCATTTTGGGGTTCATAAGACAAGTGTACCTCAACCGACAAGGTTAACACCTCAACAAATGGATGAAAGAAGAGAAAAAATATTATGTTTCAATTGTGACAACAAGTATAGATAGTAAGGGGCATAGATGTAGTGAGAGGAAATTATTCTACATAGACTGTGAAGAGGAAGAAGATCAAGAATTGGAACCGCCACAAGATCAAGATATATAAGAGACTACTCCAACAATATATTGTCATGCATTCGTTGGCATCAATACTACACCAACCCTCAAGATACAAGGATACATCAAAAAGAAAAAAGGTAACCATATTGATTGATTCTGGTAGTACCCATAATTTCATCAAATACAAGGTAGCAAAAGATATCAATTGCTTTGTGTATCTCGCACTAGGGTTTCAAGTAATGATTGCAGATGGAGGTACCATAATTTTTTTAGGAAAATGCCATAGTATTAAGCTCAACACGGGGGATTATATTTTGGATAATACCATGATTTCCATACAAATGGGTGGTGTCGATGTTGTATTAGGGGTCCAATGGTTACAATCATTAGGAACAATGGCATTTAATTTTCAAGATCTTTTCAAGAAATTTTACTCAGATGGAAAGGAAATTGAGCTTAGAGATATCTAAGGGAAACAATCTAAAGCGATAAGCTTTAATAGCATGGAAAAATTGCTCAAAAAGGGACACTAGGGTGTAATTTCACTATTGTTCTCACTTGATGTTCAAACATCTATAGCCCCTGCTCCATAAGATCTCCAAATAATTATCAACAATCATTCCAAGCTATTTGGTGAAATTCCTAAGGGTCTTCCACCCACTTGAGATCATGACCAAGCTATTAATTTGCATCCAGGAAGTGTACCACCTAAAATTATGTCTTATAGGTATCCATATGCATAGAAGAGTGCGATTTACCATATGATTTAGGAAATGTTAGAGGCTGAAATCATTCAACATAGCCAAAGTTCTTTCTCTTCACCAACGATGTTGTTTACATAAAATGATGGTTCATGGTGTGTGTGTTCATATTATAGACAACTAAACAAAGTGACCATCAAAGATAAGTTTCCTATCGTCGCCGTTAATGAATTATTAGATGAATTTCATGGAGCAAAATTCTTTACTAAGTTGAATCTTCGTTTGGGATATAATCAAATCAGAATGAGCCAGAAAGACATTCCTAAAACAATTTTTAGAACACATGAAGGTCATTATAATTTTTTGGTTATGCCATTTGGTATTACTAATGCACCTTCAACATTTCAAAGCTTGATGAATTCTATTTTCAAGTCCTTCCTTTAGAAAATTTGTGTTAGTATTTTTTGATAACATACTAATCTACAACAAGTCTTGGGAAGAGCATATAAAACATGTCGACAGAGTATTACAACTATTGGAAGAACAACAACTTTATGCAAAGCCTTCCAAGTGTGCCTTTAGGGTTCAAGAAGTGGAATATTTGGGTCATATTGTATATCATGAAGGTGTAAAATCGGACCCTAACAAAATTAAAGCTACGAGGGAATGGCCAATGCCCAAAACCTTGAAGAAACTTAGAGGATTCTTAGGATTAACAGGCTATTATCGCAATTTAGTCAAGAACTATGGTCAAATAACAACACCTCTAATAGCATTATTAAAGAAGGAAGCATTTTCTTGGATCGAAGAAGCAACCAAAGCTTTTGAAAAACTTAAGGAGG
>CBVK0100658937.1:0-19179 GCA_900067695.1 Picea abies
ATCTCCTAGGGTTAGGTTTTGGGATGTCTAGGGTTTTTAGCATTCCTGCTTATTGTAAAAAGGCCTTCGGAGCCTCATTGTAATCATCTTCTTGCGAATGGGAGTAGCCATCACATCTCTTCTCAGAGATAAGCTGCCACCATTCTAGCGAGTCTTTCACTTTGTATTTTTATAGTCTCTGTACATTTCTTTCATTAATAGAAATCGTGTATTACTGTATATCTGTGTTTATGTTTGCATCTCTGATACATTTCTATTATATTATTGAATATCTATGATATCTATGTGCATTTATTCATTATATCTCCGATCTCATTTCGTGCCGAAAATAATCCGGATCATTGATACACCAAACTACCCAAAACAGGGTCCACAAAACTGTTGTCTTTTCATCTTCCAAGGTTAGGGTTTTGGATTTTATTTATGATGAAAATTCCTTTGGAGCCTCATTATAAAATGATCTTCTCACAGATGCAAGTAGTCATCACATCTCTTCTCAGAGATAAGCTGCCACCATTCTAGCGAGTCTTTCACTCTGTATTTTACAGTCTTTGTACATTTTCGCTCATTAATAGAAAATTTTGTATTACTATATATATGTGTTTATGGTTGCATCTCTGATACATTTATGTTATAATATTGTATATCTGAGATATCTTTGTACATTTATTTATTATATCTCCACTCTCATTTTGTGCCGAAAATAATCCGGATCGGTGGTATCAGAGTAGGCTATTCTTGATCATTTTTTTCAGTGCATGTCCCCAACGAGGTCTGAGTATAGCAAGTTGGGTCTCGGGATTTTATCTCTTGAAGACAATCTCTCTTGCATGACCAATAAACCCTCCATGTCGGAAGAAAAGAAAAATGACGGAGCAGACGATTCTATCAATCTGTTGCTTGAGCAAGCTCTCACACGATAGAGGGACAAAATGATGGATAATTTTTCCCACATCCTTCAACGCTCATCGATAGGAATAGGAACATCTTCATCAAACAACCACTTTGGAAGCACCTCTCCTTTCAAGGTACAAGTTAATTTTTATATTCATGTATTTGAAGTTCAGATAGATGCGAATGCCCTAGATAAATGATTAAATCTGTTAGAAGGTTATTTCTCTGTTCATAATTTTTACGACATGGAAAAGATCACCTTCACACTCTTTAAATCTTTCCCCCATGTAAAACATTGGTGGGAAACTTACTAGGAGCAAATTTCCACAGATGAGTCTGGAATATAGGGGTCAAGCCCACTTGGGATTTTTTTGTGGATGTGGTAAATGAACAATATGGCCTTGTTGGAAACTATGAGGACCACACTGTCGTAAGAGAGGGGACAAGAAGTTATGGAGTTCATCAATACCTTACATACCTTTCACACCAAGCTGGGTATCAAATAATCCGAACAACATTTGGTTCTAAAATACCATGAGGCTCTACATAGATACATCCAAACTGAAATGTATTTTTTGGACATCTCATCACTCAATGTTGCTTATCGATACGTTGTTAAAATTGAGCAGAAATTTAATCACCAGAACAAATGGGAGTTTGGGTCTGCAAATATGCAACAACCAAAGTATGATAAAGATGGCCTTAACAAACAATCTCCCGAAAACCAGTCCAAGCCACAGGAAAATAAGGGTCACGGGAAGACAAAGAAGGACACCAGAAAATGGTGTCATTTCCAAAAAATCCCCTAGCACAACACTAAGGAATATCGCTCAAAACATTCATTGGTGGTCGAGATCAAAGACAAGGAGCCGAACTCTGATTCAAAATCTGATTATGAAAATACTGGTAAAAGACAGATCATCGACTCAGACCCCACTGTTATTGTCACAATCGCAACAATTCAACCAGAAGAACCAACAGATCCTGAAGAGGGGAAGCACCCTTTTCATTCATAGATGTGGGTGAAGGGGACCACGCTACATTTTATTGTTGATAGCAGAAGCTAGAAGAACCTCATCTCAGGAGAGGTCGTCAAACAGTTGGGATTGTCGACAACACCACACCCGCAACCATACATCATTGGATGGCTTTGACAGGGATGAGATCTCTGTGTCATCCAACAGTGTCGATTTTCATATGACATCCATCCCTTCAAGGATGATGTATTATGTGATGTTTCCCCACTGGATGTATATGATGTTCTCTTGGGCCAACCATATATGTGGAAGCTCCATGTTGTTTATGAGTCTCGACCCCCCAGTGTCATTGTTTCTCTAGGGGGTCATCTCTACAGAATACCATAGGTATTTCTGACTATTGTTCCACATAAACAGTGCCACAAGGTAGTATCTCATACTACAAAATTCAGTTTCTTCACAATCTGTTCAAAAGGTGAACATAAGGATACTACAACCACTACAGCCTCGACCCAAGCACCTTCTATCCAATAGAAGCAGGTCGAAAAGATTGCAGCAGAGTTTAAATACTCCTTCTACACACAGGCATCTCATGTAGCCATACTGGTTAAAAATGTCCAACCCTTCCAGCCACAGGTTCGTGACAACCTTCAAAAAGATAAGCAACGCAACTTCTCCAACAAGGCAAGCAGCTCATCAAGATGCAAATTCAACAAATTGTTTTCCCTCTCCCCCGGACACTCAATGCAATGGATACCATTGCTTCCTAAGGAGGGAGGATTGACCCACGTGGATATCAGTGGCCACCCACCTTTTCCAACTCTCTCAAAACAGTTTTCTGACAACTTTGGCAATTTACTATGTTTAACAGTTTTTAACTTCCGAGGCCATTTTGAGGGCCTAAATGAAGGTTTTTATAGATTGAGATTCTCAATTATGGATAAAGGCTCTAATTGATCCCCCAAAATGAATCTCCTCAATAATACCTTTCCAACGAGCTATCATGCGCCCCAAACGAAGATCGTATGCCAAAGTTACGCCCCCGATAAGTTGATACACCAAACTACCCAAAACGGGGTCCACAACACTGTTGGCTTTTCATCTTCTGGGGTTAGGGTTTTGGATTTTATTTATGATAAAAATTCCTTTGGAGCCTCATTGTAAAATTATCTTCTCACAGATGTGAGTAGTCGTCACATCTCTTCTCAGAGATAAGATGCCACCATTCTAGCGAGTCTTTCGCTCTGTATTTTACAGTCTTTGTACATTTTCGCTCATTAATAGAAAAATGTGTATTACTGTATATATGTGTTTATGGTTGCATCTCTAATACATTCATGTTATAATATTGGATATCCTAGATATCTCTGTACATTTCTTTATTATATCTTTTCTCTCATTTTGTTCAGAAAATAATCCGGATCACTAGCCTCTATATAAACACCATTAATTAACGACCATTTCATAAATGAATTTAGTAGATAAGTCCATAAATATAGCATTAAATGTGACTAAATAAATGTGAAAGAAGGGACACGTGACAACAGAGAGTCTGAGTGAACAATTAGAATGGAAAGGCAAGTCCACAAGTCCAAAGGTCCAAATAGATGAAATGGATAAGTGTTGAAATACGTTGGGCGGACTGATATATGGGAGAAGTAGAGGTATAACATGTAGGTCCACGATTCTACAAGTCAAAAAATCTATGATGCAAAAATAAACTAAGTGTTGGGTGGACTAATATATGGGTAAAGAGAGCATAATACAAGTATGAAATTTTGCAAGTTCTAAATTCCACAAACATGGTGAAAATGACTAAGTGTGGTAATATTAACACACCAAAGAAAAGGAAAAAAAAGGGGAATCAGAGAAGGGGTTCAACAACTTGCTCCAATTATGGGATGAAAACCCTCTGTGGGTTGTCAAGAATCCATAATCTCACGACCATATGTTTTATCCATTTGGAAATAGAGTCGAGACAGTGAGGATGTACAAAATAAAATAAAAAGCTATGTACAAAGAAAAGAGAATGTCTTAAGCGAAGAAAATTTCCAGGTGTTTCCCATTGACAGGTAACATCAACATCTTTCCCTTCATATCTTTAAGCATGTATGAATTGAAACCCATAATTTTCTCAATGAGGTAAGTACCAATACATAGTGCCTTGAATTTTGTATGCATTGATGGCTTCTCTTTTGCTTTGTTCCAGAGTAAAACCAATTTTCCCTTTTGAAAGTTCTTGATTGTTGCACTTTGATTAGAGTATTTCTTAACATTTTGTTGCCTCTATGATATTTTCTTCAAAGCATCACTTATTTCTTCTTCTAATCTCAACAATTGATTCAATCTCTTATGTAGAGGGGAAGTATCTTCAACATCCTTTGGGTTGATCACATAAGTCAAAGCATTCAATTCAAGGTTGATTGGAATATTTTCTTCCTTTCCATAAACCAATATGTAAGGAGACATCCCAGTTCTATCTTTCGGGGTCATTCTACTTGCCCACAAAGTGTCTGTTAATTTCAAGTGCCCATTTTTTTTTATTTCAATTGATAGTCTTATTTAGGATTTGAATCAGTGTCTTATTTGTAGACTTGGAAAGGCCATTTCGATGTGGATAATAATTTGATGATTGTCCCATCAAAATTCCATATTCTTCGCAAAACTTTGTGAACTTTGATCCGATGAAAATTGAGCCATTTTCTATAATGAGTTTCTATGGAACACCAAATCTTGACAAGATATTATCCTTGAGGAATTCAATCAATTCTTCAGAGTCATCCTTTTTCAATTTTTTTACTTCCTGCCATTTCGTGAAATAGTCTATAGAAGTAAAAATATATATGTTCCCCTTACTTTATTTTGGATTTATTGGCCCAATGACATCTATCCCCCATTGCATGAATGGTTTTTCTACTTATATGATTTGCAAAGACATTACAGACCTCTTCATATTTCCTGAGAAATGTTGACATGGAATGCATTTTCTTACCATCGCATATGAATCCTTGAAATATGATGGCCATTAATATCTGGCTCTTATTATTTTATGTGTTTTAGAAGTAGGTGCATAATTTCCTCCACACACGCCTTCATGAAATTCTTGTATCAGTTATTGGGCCTTCTTTTCATCAACACACCTCAATAACATGCCATCATAGTTCCTTATGAATAATATTTCAACAATCAACACATACTTACTTGACTTCATCTTTAAAGATCTTATTTCCTTTGGAGTCATGTTGATGGGAAATTGTCCAGATTTTAAATAGAATACAATGTCTTTGTACCACTCCGAACCAGATATAGGCTTTCCAATTGAAATCTAGGGATGATTTTAAGGATGGAAATTTATTTTAAAATGTAGAAACCTTGGTGAATCTTACTAATCCTTCATATTCCAACTATAAATGTTTGGCGATAGTTTTGTAAAAATATTCAAATTTCTAAGGATTTTATATAGTTTTTATAATGTTTTGGCGATTCTTAAGGTAAAATAATTGTCTCCTATAGAACTTGGGCGAATCATTTTTAAAATAGCGAATCTAGTTTTTGGAAAAAACATGGAAAATTAGCCCATGAGCGAAATTTATCCCCTAAAATCATCCATATTGAAATCACTCCATTCAAGGCATGACTATCCACAATGAATTTGCACAATCCTTTCCCTTTGAATTCTTTCAAAGGTTTGATTTCAATGTCATATTCTTTAATTTTTTCCAGCCGATTCATCCATTTCCATTCTCTTAGTTGCTGGTTCAAAATCATCTTTACTAGAGAGGATCGAACATATGCTATGACATGAGAATTTAAAATATAGGTCCAAAAAATTGCTACTACTTTTACGAGAGACAAGGCTTGCTTCTCCAATTCTAAGTATCTTAATTCATATTCACGGAGGGTCTTACTCATAAAGTTGATTGGTAACTCTTCACCCTTAGCATTTCTTTAAGGATAGATACCACAATACTTTCTGTAGCAAACAAATACATAAAAAAGTCTCTTTGAAAATTCAGACTGATGAGCATCGATGTTGTAGTAATTTCCTTTTTAATGTTATTAAAGGCCTCGTGTGTGTCCAAAGTTCACTTGAACCTTTGGCATTTATTTAACAATAGATTAATTGGTTTTACTATGCTCACATAATTAGGAACAAACATCTGCACAAAATTTATCTTTCCAAAAAATGACTAGACTCCTTTCTTAGAAGGAGGAGGATTGAGTTCATTGATATCCCTAACCATATTTGGGTCAAAATAAATTCCTTCTTTACAGACAATATGCCCGAACAACGTTCCTTCAACTACAACAAGCAAAAATTTCTTTGGTTTCAGAGAAATCCCATATAATCTACATCTTTCAAACACTTTCCTCAGATGATGGATATGTTCATTTCTTTCCTTTGAATGGACTGTTAGATGATCCTAGTAATATACCATGAATTTTCCTATCAAACCTTCAAAGGCTTGGTCCATATCCCTTTGAAAAGTATCTCCAACATTTTTCAAACCAAATGCCATCTGAACATAAGCATACACCCCCCAAGGTGTTATGAAAGTTGTCTTAGGCCTTTCTTCCTTTGCAACTAAAACTTGATTGTATCCAGAAAGTCCATCTAACATGGACATACAAGTAGATCCAATGACTTTTTGAAGAAGGAATTCCATTTTAGGCAGAGGATAATTATCTTTTACACTTTATTTATTGATATATCTAAAATCCACACACATCTGAATCTCCCCGGTCTTTTTCCTCACAACCACTAGATTTTAAATCCAGTCAAAATGTTTGATGGGATATATTATTCCATCTTTCTACAATTTTTCCAATTCGATCTTCACCAATGGTTTTAACTTGGGATTCATCATTCTCATTTTCTGCTTAAAGGGCTTTGCTCCTTCTCTTAATGGAATAATATGCTGAAATATTGATTTATCATAGGCTTTTAGATCATCATAACTCCAAGAAAAAACATCAAAATATTCTTTGAAAAGGGAAATATTTTGATCAAGTTCTTCATATGTACAATTAACTCACAAGTTTATGTTCTTCGGGGAACTATCAGTCCCAATATTGATTTTCTTCATTTCTTTCACTTTTTGGATTGATACTTCTATGACACTTTTTGTATGATCTCTTGTGAAAAGAGATTCATATTGGACACAATTCTTTGGGAAAAGAGAAATATTATCATCTTCATCGTCATTTTCATTTTCTAGAAAATATTTTAAGTCTTCATCATTTTCAAACACTTGGAGATAATATTGGTTATCTGGGGCTGAGGTTCGAAAAAATATTTTTACTTGAAAAGATGTTTCACTCTGAATGTCATCTAAATTTGACAATGAAGTGGTCAATGCTAAAGAATCTTCTTTTTTTATTTTTATCCCTTGGAATAAAAGAAATATTGAAAGAACTAAAGGCCTCCATTAATTCCTTCACTCTTTTGAAATATAAATTGAGCCTTTCCTTTTTAATCTTATACTTATGAGTGATATGATTTATTACCAACTTTGAATCCCCAGTCACAATCAAATGTTCAATATTCATATCCAATGCCAAGATCATTCCTTGAATTAAGGCTTCATACTCTACTTCATTATTTGTACAAGGGAACTCAAGTCTGGTGGCATGTGGGTATACTATCTTCTCAAGGATTTTGAGTAAAATCCCAACTCTACTCCCTGAGCTTGAACAAGCTCCATCAAACAACATTCTCCAATAGCTAGCAAAATAATTCTCTTCATTTTTATATCCTTGATTATCTCCATATCTAGGATGGCATAGTTCCCAATACCAATATCTATATAATCTTCCATCAACTTGTTATTCATCTTCTTGAAAGAAAATGATCTCCTAGGTTCACGAGGAACCTTGATCATTTCTCCATCTTTTTCAAGTAACATCATACAATTTCCATCATTCATTATATAGCCACCAATCATTGAACACCAGTCTCATCCAAGGACAAATTTGTATGTTGGAGGTAGATCCACCACCACAATATTAGAAATTGTAATGATATGAGGAGCAACGATAATCCAGGCATAAAAATCCTTATTTTCTCCATAAGATGGTACCTTCCTAGAATCAATTGTGTAGATTTTTTCACCTGTTTCATAGTACTTGGTGCAACTCATGTTAAGTTACTCCATCACCGCCAAGGGCATGATGTTGTTTGTTGCACTGGAATCTACCAGACAATTGTGGAGCACCATTTCATGATTTTCTATTGAAATGTAGAAAGGTGGAAATTTTCCTCTTAATTACATCGTTGATGTACTTTGACTCTTCCTCAGGTTTGCAATTACTGCTTCAATTCTCCTAGTTGGCTCATCCAATAATCTTAGAATGTTTTCCCTCTGTTGAGGAATTTTTACTACTTCTATGAAATGCAGAGTAATTATTAACGTGCTTATATAATCAAAAACATTATATATCATCTAAAGGGGATTGAGTGTCTTTTGTTGTTTTTTTACTTCTGTGCTTGTCACTTTACTTTTTTCACTCTCTTTCTCCTTATCTTTCTCCTTATCTTTTTCCTTTTCTTTTTTCATAATTATCCTTATTCTTAACCTTATTTACATGTGCCCGTGTTTGGAAAATGTTTTCTTGTGAGATAGGATCTTCTTCATCTTCTTAAAATATATACATGGATGTCTCACATCCATCCATCTATACATATTCAAAGACTTATTCTAGCATATAATTGTTTTCTGGCTCGACCATTTGTTCATTGTATGGCTCATCGAGTATTACTGCATTCAGATTTGGTTGTCTGGGAACCCTTTGTATTTGTTGGTTGTCGACATTTTCAAACCTCGTTCTTTGTTTCGGGGCAGGGTTCCTTATTTGTTCTGGGACCAACATATTTGGATTAAGCATGCAATTATCATTTCTTCTTAATCTTGTTATTTCATTTTTCATTTTTCTAATGGTTATGTCCATATGTGTAATGTTGATTCTTTGCTTCATCTCCTAGGTTGTGACATGATCTGTCTTCACATTCAAGATAGTTCCTTTAAAGAATACTCCGTAGACTGTCTGATTTTCACTAGGTCATGGATTTTTCTCTTCATTCTTTTTCGAATAGATGGTCCTTGATCAACAATGTTCAAATTATTCATCTTCCTTTGCACTCTTCCAAGGATAATGTCAGGTTCAACGCCCATTTCAATCATGATTTCCTCCATCTCTGTAGCTTTGGCCATTGCTTCATCCAGAGTATAAATTTGGGATGCTCTAATAGCAAACTTCACATTGGGTGGCATGGAATTTTTATAGAAACCAAGTATTACTGGATCATTAGGACTTTTGTCTTCAAGGATCTTATTTAGTGTTTTATTGAATCTAAGATTGAAATCTCTTATCCTCTCTTTTTCTTTAGAAAAATTTGGGTGAAATTAGTAAGAAGAGTATGATATGTGACTGGGGGAGTGAACATATTCAAGAACTTCGCTTCAATATCATCAAATGAATCGATGTATCTTGTGGGAAATGTTGTGTACCATTCATAAGCTTGGCCAGAAAAATTTTGGAGAAACAAACTTACCATCACATCGTCATGTTCAACAACATGGAAATCACAAAAATTCAAAAACAAATAAATATGTATTTTAGCATCAATTGTTCCATCTCCAAAAAAAAAATTCAAAGTACCTTTAGAAAGAACAAGGAGCTCATGTTTTTTCACCTCACAGATCGATGGGGGAGTATCTTATATTTCTTAGGTTTCTATACCTTCATCTTTCTTCATGTCTCCATTCCTCTCACCTTTCTTCTTGTCTTTGTTCATGTCTTTCTTCTCATCTTTCTTCATGTGCTTCTTTGTGTCTTTCTTCTTTTTCAACCATGTTTGGAAGTTTCTTCTTTTATTCAAGAGTATGCTTTTAAATTTTTGAGGTACGCAACTGCTTTATTTTGCTTCTATTGATTGGTCCTCTATATTCGTCCAGATTCAATTCCTTCAATTCTCTTGCGCTCTTCAATCTTGTCTTTCATTTCTCTGGTCTTGCCTTTTGTCTCTTATTTGTCTTCAGAGAATTTCTCTTTCTTCTTCTTGAACTAGTGCTTCCCAAGAACTTCTAATTATTCTCTAGTTCCAGTTGTTGTTATTACAAGGTTATATAACTAGTGTAGAATACTTCCTTGGTTATTCAATCTGATTTCTAACTAGGGTTGGTTAGCCTAAGGCAAAGTCATATAATTTTTATGGTGTAAAACCAAATCTAAATCTTCAATTTTGTTCCCCGATATGGTTGCCAAAAATGTTGATGTTTGAATCTATAAATGGACCAAAATAACAACCTCGTGAGGATTATGATAGACCTCATAAGAATATTATTATAGACCAATTTCAAATACTTTATACTCAGGACTCGAAGTTATAAAATACAATCAAAATTGATCTTGAATTGGTTCTTTGGGATTTCTCAAAAGAATAATATTTATTACAATGCATTGAAATTAAAGGCATGTGTCCAAAGGACTGGGATTGGGACTCCCGCAGACCATAAATAAAAAATGTACATGAAAGTAGGAAATAGAAAGAATAACATGGGTGGATGTTGAACAACAGGATCATGTAAGAAGACAAAAATAAGTTTATTAGGATTCGGTTATACTTTTCTAGTTAAAGAAGAAGAAAAATTGGATGAAAACTAATAAGGGAAGAAGTATATGATCAATATGGACTTACTATGATGGTATCTCTCCTCTTCATTTGAATGTTGTTTTTTCTTTTGTACCCTTGCTTGTTGTGGTTTGATTACCGGTTGTAACTGCTTCTGCTGAAATTTCGGAAATCTTAGCAATTAAGTTGTTTAACCATTCTTGAGTATAATCTCTTAATGGGGCATCGATCACTTATTATTTTACTTTAATATTAAACAACTCCTTTTCGATTTATCTAAGATCAATAGATAAATTTTTCAATGTATTCTCAATATCTTCATTTTTATTTGTATATTCGACAAGCCAGCTATAAATATCATCATGTGTGAATTCACTCATAGTATCAAAATTTTTAGTTGATGCCTTTTTTAATTCTTCAACTTGTCCCTTGAAATGTTGTTGATTCATGATCATTGAATTTGAGATATACTTAGGATTTGGGAATTCAATAGTGGTTCCATCAATACCTAAATCAATATATTTTTAGTATCCTTCCATCTTCCTTCTTAATAAATCAGTCAATTGAGTTGACAATCCCTTCAACACATTGATTCTTTCAATCCACCAGGCTTTTAGTTGTTTGATGCAGCTTAAGGAAGGTAAATTTTCTTTCTTTCTCATTTGATTTTCCATTGCCGAAGACTTTATTGAAGACATCACAACTCCATCTGTGTAAAAACCTTAATCATTTTTCAAATCTGTATTCAAATAATTTATGGTGTTATGAATTCTCAAACCGAGAGAGGCGAATCTTTTTACCATATCCCATAACACTAAAATCAATGAAATTATTTTCTTAATATTCTCTTCGACAAAATGTTGAGTAGAAATAATGAAATTTGAGATTCCCTTGACTATAGCACTTGATTACGGGGTTTCTTGAAAAACATTCTCGAGATGAATCATGGAAATGGGGGAAGCTAGAATAGGTGGAGGCATGGGAGTTGCTTCCAATTCTTTAATTTTCTCGTTCAACTGAATGTTTTATTCCTCCATATTGGAAATTGAAATATCCAGTTGCGTCCCCTGTAACTTTATGAATGGAGGACAAGCTAGAAGGAAACATATTTTGTGTATCAATGGTGGACCGAAACTTCCCACTTTTACTCTATGTAGTTATTTCAAAGACCAATTTCTTAGATTCCCTGTCAAAAGAGGCATTTTGTACAAAAAAATTCTCTTCAATATCAAAAAATGTCTCCTCTTGGACCATGAGTGCAGAAGTATGTTGTACATTTCCTCTAGAAAGTACTTCTACACTAGGAAGGTGATATTTTCAATATCCACATCTAAGTCCATGTTATCCAATAATAAATCAATTTTTGGTGCATGTGTTTCTCCTCCCTCTTGATGTGAATTAGTCCTTTTTATTTTAATTTTTAACTTGTGGGGGTTCTCCAAGTTCCCTTGAAAGGGGTTTATTTCTTCATCATCCCCTAATTTTTCACTCTGTATTTTCCTTTGTTGTGATGTCCCAGGCTGAGGATTTGTTTTTGGTAGAGAAATTCTTCGAGAAACAACTAGTGACTAAGCATTCTTCTCATTTGAAGGATTAACTCTTTCTTTATCATGATCTGTGGAACTTATGATATTTTCTATATCTCCAGAGCCTCTGTCAGCTTCTTGATTATTAGGGTTATGGCTATCATTATCCTCTTCTTTCCTTACAGCTGAATTTATGAGTGTAGGGTTGAGACCAACTGAAATCAAATAATTGTGAAAAATATCACTAGGATCAAAAGCCTTGATTTCCTATGCATATCTCAAGTTGAAATGGTCAAAATACATGGCATACTCGTCAATCTTGGAAATTCCTCTGAGAATAATTTCGTTGACTTTCCACGAAAGAGGTATGAATTTCTTTTTTATTTTCTCAGAAGTGAAACTAGAATTTGTATTGTCTATCTATTTCAATAATGAACAACTTATCAGATATATAATATGGTAAAAATATGGGTTTTTCGTTAAAACATAAAACCGTGATGACATTGTAATCCTCCATTCTTTCCAGAATTCCTTTCCCTTTTATAAAATTGGATGCTTCCAATGAGATTCGGGAAGTGTCTTCACCAAATAATATTGTTATGATCCAAATACTCAAAATATCATAAGATTATAGAAGTGCACACCATGTACAGAATGTCAACATGGAGCACAACTTCAAGACAGATAAGTTACATAATAAATCCTTAAAGAATAGGGGAACCCCCTCCAAATAACCAAATACCTTTCATACTTCACAATTCACATCTCAATAATGAATACACAATCTCTTATATATAGTTATTCACACTTGCACATGAGGCCCCTTTATCACTAGGTCGACCCTATTACATATGTATTTACACATTACATGTACATTTAGGCCCATAAATGACCCCCCTTGGGGTCATATAATATACATTTAGCCATATATATGCCCCCCTTGGGTCATAACATGGTACCCTCCTTCAAAAAGATTTGTCCTCAAAGCTTTGCATTTAAAGGCTTCACATGTGATGAAACCAAGTAATATGATTTTCTTATGTTCCTTCTTTCTTCATTCCATTGTTGATGATCCATCCATCCAAAATCAATTCTTTTCGATCTTAATCCTTGGTGTCTAGTTGTTGCATAATTTTCTTTCCTTTGATTCCATGTATTTTTGTTGAAGCTTCTCCAATTTGTAGTGGTTGTTGGTCTCTGATAATAGCTTGTTGAATAGTTGTTGGAAGCAGGCCAAAGCAGAAAAGAAAGGTGATTTTGGGAAAGAAAGCATGAATGAGGAAAGTGACAGTTGGAAAGAAGAACAACAAGCGCGTATGTAGGGAAGACCTAACGATGCTAGGGTTAGGGTTTTGGTAATGTATTGTAATGGTTGAAGAGACAGAAATGTATAAATATAGATACTTATGTATCATAGAAGGTTGTTGTTGTCAGTTCAAAGTATTATCAAGTTTAGATAGTTGTCTATGAGTTGTTGCGATATGTAATATTATGTTGTATGATATGTTTTGTATAAGTTGTTGAGCTAGAGAAGATGAAGGATGGTAGATCTTGAGGGTTAGATCACGGGATGAAGAGCCTGGTGCGATCTAGTCTGCCTCATATATATCTTACTCAATTGTGAAGGATTGTGATGCATGCAGTGTTGTAGATGCAGATATACTATAATAAAAGAGCTGAGAGCCAAATATTTGTGGACGTAGCCTAGGATGGGGTGAACCATGGTAACATCTATGTTATGTGATGAATGCATGCATATCTTTATTGTCTTCAGTAGTTATTGTATACTTAAATGAATGAGTTTTTATATTTCCTGCTTATTTTCAAATGAAAGTATATGGTGTTTACAAGTTATAATAATGGTTCAATATACAATTCTCATATCTCACACTCAATCCTAGGTTGTAAACACCTAAGTATTATAGCCACCCATTAAAGTTATCTTGGGTGAGACTGCACAACGCATTATGTGTGTTGTGTTGCCTTCTGGGTTACTAGGAGGGCCGATAGTTTTAGAGGCTTTGTTGGAAACCTGAACAGACATGAACCATGGGTCAATAAACTCAGAAAAAATAGAAGAGTAAGTAATATAGTAACCAAAAAATGGTTCTATTGCCGTTGGTAGAAAAAAGAGAGGATTGAGCAGATGAGATAGGTTGAACAAGATAAGATTAAAGAAAATAAGAAAGCAATGAGTAATTAGAAGGGGATGTTGAGACCATCAAATCCCACAAAAGAAGATATCGAAAGTTGGCTATAGACAAAAGAGCTAGAGTTTGCACAGAAAGACAACAGAAACCCCGGAGTAACACCCCGCAAATATTTGGAGAAATACGTGTTTACTGATTTGCATGAAGTCTTTTTTTGTGATTTCCCACACTTATTGTTGGAGTGGATACTAAGGTTGAAGGATAACCACACAACGAATCAGATCTGACAGTTAGATTGGACCCTAGTAAAGATCGAACAGTTACAACAGGTGAACAACAAATTCACCTATGCAGTATATTTTTGTCTTGACAATATTGTGGTAGGTTTTATAACAGAGTTTGTAGTTGACACAGCGAAGTCATACAATGTAGCAGAGAAATATTTTCTACGTTGAACGCAAGAAAGGTACATTTGATCATTGTATACTTCTATTAATATACTGCTATATAACAAAGGTGTACTAACAATGGAATTAGACAACTAAACTTCCCTACGTGCATGGGGGAAGGGGGGGAAGCACTGATAGAAAGAAGAAAAATGGAAGGAGGAAAGGATAAGGGCAAGAATGAGGAACCCTTGGACCCAATCATGATGAATGAAGACCAGATCAATCGGATCATGGAGACAGTTGGAAAGACGTGTAGCGGAGTACCCTACCAATACAAGGTAAATACCAAGAAGAGAGACATAGTCACGAGGGAAGGCTTGGCGAGTGATGAGGAAGAGGTAGAGGATCTCTGGGTTGTGGAGAATATTGAGGAAATCCTGCACACAACATATGAGAGGAAGACGAGAGGTCCAAGAGTGGGAAGAGAAGCCAACAATCTTATACATATTAATGTCAGTGTGTAACACATAAACCCATGTGCGACTAATAGACCAAAGAGAACACCACCGTTTAGACAACCGAAGTTCAGAAGAAGTTAGACACCAGGAAGTACATCTACACAAGGAACAACAACTGGAGGAGCTAGTTTAGGGAACACTAGTCGGGTATATACACTGTGCGGAGGTAGTAGTTCAATGTTCAGAATGGCAGGACACAATCCCACCATCATGTTACCAAAATTTCGAGGAGAAGCAGTAGAAGACCTAGAGAAACACTTGTTCATTTTTTCAAAGACCTCGGAAGCAAAACAGATCACTAATGAAGATACCAAACTTCCGCAATTATCTATTACACTAAGGGACCATGCACTAGATTGGTACATGAGTTTAGACGCAAACAGTGCACCTGGGACAACAAGGACACTGACAGACATTAAGAAGTTATTGATAAATGAGTTCCAGAAGATGAGCTCAGAGGATCAATACATGAATGAGATGATAGAAATCTGACAAAAACCTGGAGAATCTGTTTGGGAAACTGACCAATGATTCAAGCGTTTAAAAGGAAAGTTGAAGTATCTCATGACTGATCTGCAACATAGGAACATGTTCGTCAAGTCACTACTACCACAGTTAAAATACCCATTGCGACAAAAGAAGATCCATATGCAAGCAGAGGCTCTGCAGGCATCCTTGCAACTAGAAGAAAATCAGTATCAGTAGACGGACCCAACTATTGAAGATCTGAAGGAGGATTTGAAGAATTTAATGTTCCAACTAAACTAGAATAAGAGTAAGGACAAACGAGAAGTCGTTTGGTGTACTACATGCAGAACAGAGGGACACCACACGAACAAATGTCCAACATTCACGCAATATATGGAAACAGGAATGCCAAATCTGTTACCAACAGGAGGATTATGGTGTTAAATATGTAAGAAACTGGGTCATGATCCTTATCACTACACGATGATGCAGAAATACCATTCAGTCCCAAAGAGTTCATATTGTACCTTTTGCAAGTCAGTAGGCCACAATGACAAAGATTGTAGAACTATGGAGCTGATGAGAGAAAGGACATTAGATGCATATAGAGTGTAGGCAGAAATGATGACTGGGAAAGTTGCACCACAGTTTAATCAAGTTCCATCTCCATACAACACTGTGCAACAACAGTATAATACAGCTCAACAACCATATAATAACATGCAATCGCAGTACAACACAGCACAACCTCATTACAATATCGTGCAGTATAATCAGGCACCTCAATATAATGCACCAAGAGGAGATCGAGTAGGTTACAGAGGTGGAGGATGAGCCATAGGAGGTTTTAGACGAGATAAAGGACCAATGCTATGTCATAATTGTTAACAACCAGAACATGATGCAAGAGAATGTCTTCTTCCACCAACAACTTGTATGTATTTTCGCGCATCGGACCATGATACAGAGGAATGTACAACACTATTAGTAAAAATCCAGGAAAAGAGGAACCAGAACAACCAGAATGTTTAGTGGATTTCAGACGAAGCAAGGGATGAAGGAAGAAACATCAATATAGTTACTCGTGGAGGAGCGAAAATAGGAAACGACGTCGCTCAATAAGAGCCATCACAAAACCAGTGGCTGAAGAAGAACGTCGAACCAAGGAAACAATTCGATGCGCAAAATGAGGAGGCAATATGTAAGGAAGCCAGACAAGAATTTTAGAAGGAAGACATGGCGTCAACTTCAACCACGCAACAAAACAAGGAAGCATCGGAGTACGAGATGCCTCCAGTATTGGATCATACCAACGAAATGCAACCCATGGGACAAGTAAGTACAATCAAAGGCTTTTTGCAATCATGTGTAAAGGTATTAAGTGATCCATAATATGTCAAAATATTGCAAAACATATTAACAAAATGTAGTATAGAGACAGAAGGAAAACTAGAACCAAAAGCAGTCAATCACCTACATACAAGAAGAAGAACCAGTAGGGAGTTTAGAATGAACGCCAACATCGGAGATTTCAACATGGGAGATATCATACTGGATCTAGGATTTGAAGTTAATGTGTTACCAAAGAAGACATGGAAATGCATGGGAGAGCCCACGTTAGCATATTCACCTGTTCAATTGAAACTAGAAAACCAACATAGAGTCCTACCAATCGGTATACTGAAATGAGTAACAGTAGACCTATATGGAGTTTGCACTAGAGAATATTTTGAAGTCCTTGAAATAGTGGATGGCACAACACCTTACCCAACGTTGATTGGTATGGATTGGGCGTTTGAAAACTAGGCCATAATCAACTTGAAGACCAGGAAAATGACATTTGAGTCAGGAGAATACAAGGTCATTGGGCCATTAGATCCATCGGAAGGGGAGAGATTCGTAGAACCCCCTTGTCTAGACTTAGAGGAAATCATCCAGTTATAAAGAATAGTTGCATGCGATGAGGATTACGTAAACCCTACTGCAGATGAGATACTCAGTTGGTGGAGCATTACTTCACGTGAAACAGACTCAGATACCAATTTAGAGAACTAGAAACAAAGGCTACATGAAGTATCCACGCGAAGATGTGTAAGAATAGACCACGCAGTAAGATGGGTGGGCACAGAAATTAGGGAACCACCTAGTTTCCATGTATTAAACGATTTGGAAAAATTCTTAGCACGGTATGAAGACAAATTTTTAGAGAAACGAAGACTGTTAGCACTTGATATAGCACTCAAGGCCACACCTACAAGATGGTGGGGTGCACTCAAAGAGACAATCACAGATTTGTACCAATGTAAGTGGTTACTGCACATAAGGTTCAATGCAGAATAGAAAAACAACAAGCAATAGAAGTATGATGGACAAGGGGCACCAGCGAAACAATTGGAGAAGTGCAGAACATTGTGGAAATTGACACCCCCAGAGGAATGGCCTCATCATTTCATACACACTCTAGAGGGCATACCAACAAACTGGTATACAGACCAGGAATTGCACAAGGGAACTACAACCTAGACGACATTGCAACAGAATTTTACAGTCACTTTCTCATTCGAGCATGAGAACCCCAACATAGATGTTGATCCTAAATAGATTAGAGGAGTAATATTCATCAAAGAACCAGAAGTAGAACTTATCATAGAAGAACAACAATAGAACAAACAGATAGTCAAAGAACTATTGTCATGTTACCATGTGTAAGAGGAAGCACCGGATGAAGATGATCCACGCGATATTCAGATTGAAGAAGCATAAGGAGAAAGAGAAGTGGAAGGACCAACTATAGAATCAGAAGTTATTGCCACACCAATCAAAGTAAAGAAATTCAACATTGGGACAACAGAGCATCCCAAAATGGCCAACATTGGATATTACTGGGATGAGAAAACAATGGAAAGCATAACAGAGCTATTGTGTGAATACAATGACTTGCTTCCCACAAAATTTACAGAGATGAAGGGTATAGCGGGAGAGCTAGGAGAAATGAAGATACCACTCAGACCTGAAGCGAGACTGATCAGACAACGACCATACATAATGAACCCAATATATAAGTGGAAAGTCAAAGCTGAGATCGACATGATGCTTGAAGTCGGAATCATAGAACCTGTCGAAGAATCAAAATGGATAAGCTCAATGGTAGTGCGGGACAAGAAATAAGGAGGGATAAGGATATGCGTCGACTTGAGGAATTTGAATGACGCATGCCTACATGACCCATTCCCTACACCTTTCACAGATGAAGTGTTAGAGAACGTAGGTGGACATGAAGCTTACTCATTCACTGATGGATTCTCAAGCTACCATCGGATCGAGATAGAAAATGAATACAGATACAAGATGACATTTGTGACAGAATGGGGATCCTACCAATATACAACCATGTCGTTTGGACTAAAAAATGCGCCAGAAATATTTTCCAGAGTAGTCATCGCCGCGTTCAAGGAATTCATCCACCAATTTCTAGAGGTATACCTGGATGATTGGACAGTCTATAGTTTGTTGAAATACCATGTAGAAGTATTACACCTGATGTTAGAAATATGTAGGCAGTGCTAAATATCACTGAACATAAAGAAATGCATATTCGAAACACCATTTGGGATACTATTGGGCC
>CBVK0100658990.1:0-16068 GCA_900067695.1 Picea abies
TGACCCCCAAAACCCTCCATCACCTCTTCACGCCTCCACTTCCTCCTCTTATGTCATTCAAAATGTTGTATCACAAGGAGGCTCTTCTAAATATTTAAATGTTGTGGCTACTACTTCTAATGTTACAGATGATGATCAGCTTCAAGGGATGTCCTCCTCTTCTTCTAGTGTTCAAACAATGTCTATGCTGAGGGAAGAAATAGATATATAATAATAAAAGTAGTAGAGCTGATAGTTGAAGCCTCTATCATGTCCTGCACTCAATATCTTGGTTGTTGGATATTTTTTATTGGTTTGTATATTACGTGCTAATCAATATCTGGGTTGTTGGATATTTTGTATTTGTTTGTATATTGCATGCTAATCCCTAATGGCAAGTTGTGTGGAGCTAGAGCATTGGATTTTGTGCACAAAGACTTGGCAGATTTTCCCCTTATCACTTCATGTGTGTTCATTATTTGTGATTTGGCTCCTTGATGATATTTGTTTGGTGGAGCTTGGACTTAGTAGTGCTAAAATAATGGACTTGTAGATTGGGTTTGTTGACAACCCAATAAATATATATTTTTTTCTTTTATAATTTGTTATTTAGATAGATTTATGTCATCAAACCCTCACTCTCTTAGTTATATTTCTTGGTTGCAAGAACGAACTCTTACAGATAAACAAATGGCTTGAACAGGTCAACGTACAGTTGGCTCAGGTGGGAAGGATATATTTCCTGCAACACTGTCTCTTCTTCACGATTTAATTAATTTTTTCTCTTAGGGTTTTTGAGACACTCTTGTCATTCTCTAGGGTTTTAGGTGTCATTTTTTTTTGCATTATTTCTGGCCTTTAAGGGCTCTAAATTAAGGGTTTCTAGGGTTGTAATTAAAGGGTTTCAGGTTGCAGGTTTTCAAGGTTGTTTACAGGACACATACCATAGCTTTCAGTCAAGAGGATGGGTGGGTAGGTACGTAGGTAGGCCCTTAAGGATCCATATTGTGAACCTGGCTCTGATACCATGTGTACTGACCTCAATTAATTAAGCCTAAAAAATTTCATATAATTAAACATAGAATTTCTTTCAATACATAAATAATTCATTAATCATCATATAAGAATATAATATTCAACAGAAATTAAATTATTTCACAGCATGAAAATAAATTACATCATCAACACATAACCTAGCAAATTCATAAATAAAAATACCTCTGCCTAATGCTAAATTCCCGCTTATCTGGTTGCCCTCCCTAGTGCTCTGTCCAATTTGTGCCTAATGCTCTGACCAAACCCTACCCAAAACCGACAAACCACCCAGCTATCTAGGAGCAGCCTGTCCGGCTCCCTAGCTCCAAGATCCCATGAGGATTCCTATCCCCCGAGCCCAAAACTCCCAGCAACCTGGTGCCCCCTACAACAGTTCACCCAATCTCCAAAACCAAACTCCAAAACTAGAAAATATCCCCCAAACCAGGAAATACAGTCCTCCTCCCAAAATAATGCTCCCCTTCCCAATAATGCTCCTCTCCCCAAATAATCATAATCCCCTCTCCCGAAGGCCTCTGCCCAGTCATATTCCCCATTCACCGCCTCCTCCATCATTTAAGGCCACCCACCTTATCCCCCCATTTACTCCTTATCCCCTGTCATACGTAAAGCCTTATAATAAATAAATTTAAGTCCATTTACTACCTTATCCCCTATCATATGTAAAGTCTCATAATGATTAAATTAAAGTTATTAAGCCCTTTAATTCTTTACCCCAACCATTGAATGTATTAAGTAATTAATTAATTAATTAATCGACATTTATTAAACAATAAATAAATAAATTATTAATTAATTAATATTATTAATAGCTAATCATTACTTAACTAATACACATTAAGGCAGTTAAATATTTAATTAACTATACTTAATAAACCTTATGTAACTATTTAACTGGGATTGTTACATCAGCAAAAGTCTCGTTTTTTGTTGCTGACATGGTGTTAAGTTGTTTGACAACTTTTTTATGCTCTTCCATGGTTACCATCTCACTCCTGCACTAAGTCAGGGTATGTTGGGTTTGCACCAGCTCTGCCTCCAACCTATCAATATTGGCACTCTGTTCAAGAGACTGAAATGCTTCCTCAGTCCAAGCAATTGTCTCTTCTATGGTTGGGGTTTTTGTCTGGGTCTCTGCATCAGTTGTCTCTAAAGGAGCAAGAAAATCTGTAGGAATCACTTCCTCGGGTTGGGCAGTTGTTTCTTCTGTTGTTGGAATCTTTGTTTGAGTTTCCATCTCTTTCCAAAGGAATCACTTCTTCATTTTGATCAATTTCTTCCTCTGCTACGGGAATCTCTGTTTGAGCTTCCATATCTGTTGTTTCTTTAGCGGCATGCAACTTTATTTGTGTTCCAATAGAACTTGTATGGAATGTCCTCCTAAGAAGTGGGTTCCTTCCCTGTGTTCTAGTCCTTTTGGATTTCTTCCTTTCATATGCATTATCAACTTACTCCAATTGTTTCCTTAATTCTTTAATTATTTCCTTGAGTCTACCAACTTTCTGCTTTAGTACTTTAATTTTTTTAACCCTTCTCCTCAACAGCTTGTTTTCCTGTTTCAATTTTCTGATTTTATTGTGGCCTTTGCCTGTTGTTTTCTATTTATGGGGAATGTCAGGGTTTTCCTCACCTTGATAATCCAATGATTGTTCCTTTGTTTCTTCTGTGTGCTCTTTCTTTTCTACAGGGTTGTTTACCTCAGTGTGAGGTTCTAGATGTTTTGTATCTTCGGGGAATGGCATCTCTATGTCAGGGAGGTCCAAGGCATGGTTTGAAGAGGAAGTTGGTTCTTGGTGTTCTTCAAACATGCTTGTGTCTTTGGTGACTAATGTCCCTAAGTTCCCCAGTACTTGAGCCATCTCTACCGCATAACTTTTGAAGAACTGTTCTATAAGGATTTCAAGTGATGGTCGTGTATTTTCCTGAGTGTTTTTCTGTAAGGTCTGTTCTGTCTGTTCAATTTCCTAAGTATTTTCCTGTGAGGTTTGTTCTATCTGTATAGCTTCCTAGGTTTCTTTAGATTGTGCTATCCTTTTACTTCTTCTTCTCTTCTTAGTGGGGGTTTTAGAAACAACAATTGTTCTTTTTATTTTATTCCTTGATGATTCTTCCTGTGTGGTCTGAATTTCTGCCAGATGGATGGGGTCTACCTCAATTTCAGGCTGGGGTAATGGGACTTCCATTTGGGAAATTTCTCCTCCTTCTTGGACCATCCCAATTTCAGTCTGGGGTAATGGGACTTCCATTTGGGCACTATCTTCCCCTTCTTGTGCTGCCTCAATTCCTTGTGGGGGGTTTTCATGGTGCAATTTAGGTTGTTCCATTTGTAGAGGCATATCGGCCTCAATTAAATCACCCCAAGTTATTTGAGTGTGTCTTTGGGCTCTATTTAATATTATCTTTACTAGTCCATGGTGACTAATTATAGTGACAAGATATTTATCCTTCTGAGTTCTTGTAGCCACTTTATGTAACGTGGCATTTAGAAAAAATGGTAAATTGATTACTAACCTCTATTTGAGTGCTTCTAATAATTTCAGGTGGCGTGGAAGCACCACATCATACCTTCGATCACAGGTGATATACCTTTGTATTACTCTTGCCAACTCCCTCCATGGCTTGTTGAGAGCGGTGGGGTTGAGTCCCTTCCCCTTTTTATCAAGTTCTTCTCCGGGATATATGAAAGATTCCACAGCCTCATTGAGCATTGTATACTTCCCATTCCATTGTATGCCTACGTTGGGAGGCATGTAACCTCTTCTACAATTTCCTCAGTGACCGGAATCCGTATGTCTCGGACCATGGAGACTCCTCCCTACAAGTTCTAGGAAAATGTGAGTGTGATATTCGTGTCATATCCTTGCAACCTATTGAAGTAATCTATCCACCCCAGACTCTGTAAAAAATTTGTTTCCTTCTTGGTTACCTACAGTAATGTGGGCTCTCGATGTACACTTTGGACACCCATGTTTTTTGTGAGCAGATGAGAACATCCATTGTTCCCTGCTGCAGCTTAATTTGACCAATTTTTTGAAACAATAGAAATAGAAAATATCATAGAACAACATTGTGTATATAAAAATGTGAGTTTTCCCATTTATTACAATCATTATGATCTATCGATAAATGTGCAGAATATTTTCCCCCTCATAAATGGAAAGGTCGACCTTGACCACCAAAATGTATGAGTGTAATAATGGCAGGTAGTTTAGATGAGGTGAGATTACTATGCCACCATTTTCGCTGGAAAAAAAATCATTAATAACTTTTCAAAAAGCACTTTAACGGTAATTATGAATAATCATCACTTTGTGTGGGAAATTCAAATTGACATTCCTATGTTCAAAAAACATTTAAGGAAAATGATTCCAAATTTTTTTTAAATTTGTTCACGTGTTTTAGAAATGTTCCACATATCATAACGTTGTAACTCTCCCTTGTTATTGGATATAACTGGAATGATAGCCTCGTTTTTAGGAAAGGAAATATAGGAACACTTAAAAAACTTGGCATATTAAAGATAAACTTCGATACCATAGGCAGAGCCACTGCTTCCAACAGGTGTCCATAGCCTTGACAGGGTTTCCTTTTAACCCATAGATGAGGTTGTATCCTTAATAAATAGTTTAAATCATATTTTCCCAAAAAGACCACTATTCTGGTTTGGTAGCCAGATAATGATAATGCCACTCACTAGATCATAACTTAAGTGAACAAGTTGGATCGTGATGATACCTCTTGTCCTTTGACGAAAACAATGCCAAAGTCCATTGCCCTAGTGTGGTAGCCATAATGGGAATGTCACTTATGTTATTATCCAATGATCATGGTAGGTTGGCTCGTGATGAGACCCCCTATCCTTTGTGGGAGAATTTTTATTACTTTACTTATATTTAATTTTTTTTATTTTATGTTCTATTAAGGGAGGCTCATCTACTCCTTAAGAGTGAGGGATGGCATAAGAAGTGTAAGAATTCCAAGTAAAAAATGTGCTTTAGACTCCTTATTTAATATGAAGGAAAATTATCATTCAAGTATATGTAGATATATAGGGGAAAGAAACAAATTATGGTGGTTAATGAATTATGAACAATTTTTAATATAATTCAGAGAAATTAATCCAAAAATAATTCGATAAGGTATGTTAAATAGTCCACACAAAAATGACGAATCGTTACTTATGATCATTAGAAGTAGTGTTGATGAAAATTAATTAGTGAAGGTCATACCCAAAGGAGTGACTGACGTAATAATGGCATGCTTGTTCATGAGAAAAGAATCGTGACTTTTGAGGAAAAGGAACAACAGTTGTTCCTTTCGAATGAACAACACTATCCGAAAAAGGAACAACAATCACTATAAAGGGAACAACAGTGTAACAAAGGGGACGACAATCGTTATTTTTAATGGATACTACTCACGAAGGGAACAAAAATTGCACGAAGTTAACAACAATTGTTCATTTCAAAGTAACGACAACCATATGCAAAGGACTCAGCAATCACATGAAGAAAACAACAATCGTTTCTTTTTAAATGAACAACAATGATGATGTTCAAATTTTAACCATCTAGTTAAGTGATTGGAAACCTCCCACAGACATTTTTGTTTTAGTGAATCTATGATTGATTAATCATCAACTAAATTCATTCAATTTCTATGGGTAAGTTTATTCAATAATCGAAGTATTGGATGGTCTGTTAGTATCATGCAGACATGTTCATCTTCTGTGAAATAAGGGTTTATATTTACTGGGTTTTTCTGGGAGAGAGGAATAGAAAAGAGTGCTAATTATACACATTACAATCATCTTTCCCAGTTCTTATTCTCTCAAGTAAATTTTAAAGAATACAAAAACTAAAGGCTTAATAAAATCTGTAAATAAAACTATATACAATATGTACAGTGCTAATAAGAATCATCATTTTATGAAGTTGAGGCTACTGGGTTACCTTCCCAACCAGCTAAAATGTGAACAATAGGGTCCTTACTTACTTCTTGGCAAAAGGAGTCTTTTGAAAGAAGTTGATGGTAGAGTCGTAACTGATGTCCATTTACCAAAAAAGGAGAACTAGATCCATCGATGGTGATTAAGGTGACAGTTTCGTTATCATGGACTTCATGGATCTCATATGGTCTAAGCCACCTTGTCTATCATTTTCCAGGAAAATCCTGAAATCTGGAATCATAGAGAAGTGCCCAATCATCTTTCTGGAAGGATTTCTTCTTGATATGTTTATCATGCCAGCTAGCTCTCTGCATCTTTCTGGAAGGATTTCTTCTTGATATGTTTATCATGCCAGCTAGCTCTCTGCGGCTGAATAAAATATGTGCATTGTAGGGAGAACATGCGTGCTTCATCTAACTCATTGAGTTATTGTAAGCGTTTTTTATGTGCCTTTGTAAGATCGAGTCCAATTTCCTGGGCCATCCTTACAGTCTTGATCTGAAATTCAATTGGGAAGATGGTTTATGTGCCATAGACTAGATGATAAGGGGAGTAGCTAGTAGTGTTATGCCATGTCGTGCGATAGGCCCATAAGTGTAACGACCCTTAATTATTAAGATGATTAATTTAATAAATAATCCTAAAAATTAGCTAAACTAATTATTAAATTTTACTGTGGTATTCTAATTTAATGGTTGTTATAATTAAGTTAGAGCCATTACAATAAGGCATTTGGAAGCTCGACTACCCAATTCTAATAGTTTATTGAGCCTATTTTTGTCAAAATCACCTCCAAGACTTTGTTGGTACTTTCTACTTGTCCATTTTCCTATGCGTGGTAGGGGGAATTAACCATATGCTTAATATGATAATTGCGCAGGGTGGCCGTGATTCTATGGGATGTGACTTGTGACCCTCTGTCACTGATTACTTCCCTGGGTAATCCATAGCATACAAATATTTCAATTCATTGTGTTTGACAAGGCTATCACCTCTACCCATTTGGTCGTATAGTCTGTTGCAACTAAAATATAAGCCTTCTGGTTTGATTTTGGATTGAAGGGGCCAACAAAATCCAAAACCCATCTTTCAAAAGGTTATGCGACTATTTGTGCTTGCAGGGTAATTTCATCAGCTTGGCCGGGTCGACCCATCCTTTGACAGCTATCGTAGGCCTGGACATACTTCTTCGCATATTTAAATACTGAGGGCCAATAGTAGCCCATCTGTAAAATCTTATGCCCAGTTTTTCATTCTGCAAAATGTCTGCCACAGGGCTCATCATGACCTGCCTTCAGAACATCATAAATTTCATCATCGCTTACACATCTTTGGATCTGGAGGTCAGCCCCTGTATGGAATAGATATCCACCAATCCAAGTGAATTGTGCACTATGCTAGATGGTCAGTTTCCTTTCTCTCGGTGATAGATGTGTTGGTAGTTTTCCAGCTTCCAGATAATTAGCCACATCATCGTACCATGGCATTTTAATAGTGACTGTGAATAGGTGTTCATCTAGAAATTGGTCCTCCACTGTCATAGAATCATTTGTTTTGGGCATGCGGGATAAGAAATCTGCAATGATATTCTCTCTTCCGGGCCGATCCTTGATGGTGATGTTGAATTCCTGCAATAGTAATAACCATAGAGTAACCCATCCATTAGTGATTGGTTTGTTAGATAGATATTTAATAGAAGAATGATTAGTATACAAAATAACTGGATAGCCTGTTATATAGTGGCGGAATTTATTAATAGCATGTATAACGGCTAAAAATTATTTCTCTACTACTGTATAATTTAATTCAGTGGGAGTGAGATTTTTGCTAATAAAATAAATAGCATAAGGTTTCTTGTCTTGTTCCTATCCAAGGACAGTGCCTATGGCGATATCCGATGCATCTGTAGAAATGTGAAATGGCAATTTCCAGTTTGGTCCTCTCAGCACCGATGTCATGGAGACCATCTTTTAAGTCCTTCAGACGCAACACCACACTTGTCACACCATTGAAATTCCACATTACCAGTTAAAGAATGTAAATTTCCAGCTATTCTTGAAACATTTTCTATGAATCTTCGGTATTATCCTACAGCGCCAAGGAAACTGCGTACCTCATTTTGTGTACGGGGTGTATGCAGATTAAGGATTACCTCTATTTTTGTTGGGTCTACCTTGCCCTCTGCCGAAACATAGTGTCGTAGTACCACACCTTCAGTCATCATCATATAAAATTTCTCATGACTCAAACACATCCTAGTAGAAATGCATCGTTCCAGTACCTTCTCTAGATTGATCAAAGCTTGATCAAAATCAGTGCCATAAGGGGTGAAATCGTCCATGTAAACTTCAAGTCCTTCATTAATCAGATCGAATAATATGCTCAGAATGGCCCTCTAGAATGTGGTTGGAGCATTACATAACCCAAAGGGAAATACTCTGTATGCAAAGGTACCTATGGACATGTAAATGTAGTTTTATATTGTTCTTCTGGACCAATCTAGATATGATTATAGCCACTAAAACCATCTAGGAAGGAGAATAATCGCTTCCCTGCTAAAGTGTCAAGGACTTGATCATTAAAGGGTAATGGAAATTTGTCCTTCTAGGTAGATTTATTGAGTTCTCTATAGTCTACATAGATTCGCCATTTCCCATTCTTCTTGGGGACGATTACTAGTGGGGAAACCCATCGGCTATCTGAGATAGGATATATAAAATCAACATCCAACAGTTTTTGTAACTCTTCTTTAACAACATCGCTGATATGAGGGTTCAATCTTCGTTGGGGTTGTCGGATGGGTCGGACATCTTTCTCAATATAGATATGATGTGTAAAGAGTTGGGGATCGATTCCCTTCATGTCAAGATATTCCCAAGCAAAATCCTACTGATATTTAGAAAGGATCTAAATTAATTTGTGTTGTTGTTGCTCATTTAAATTAGAATTAATATTCAGAAACCTCCCTGGTTCAATTTTAATTGATTTTTTGTTATGGACAACAATAGCGGGGATCTGTTGTTCCATTAATGCTTCCAAAGGATCTCCCTGTTCTTCATTATCTAACACATCTTTTAACATTTGACATGTTGAATTTCTTATAATGGATGGGTTGTTAATGAATCTACTGATTACATTATCTTCTAGTTGGCTCTTGATTCTGAGAGATTCTTCCAATGTGAGAGGAGATCATAGATCATTTTTTGGATATCTAGGTGGTGGAAACTATTGATGTATAATAGGTAGACTTGATTTAGTTGGAGGATACATGATGAGGTTCTTTGTAGCACTTCCTCGAGCAATAGTCATCCTGCCTGTGCGATATCCTATGTATGCATATGTTGTTGTGATCCATGGCCTTCCCAGTATCAATGGGTGTCCATCGAGTCCACATCTTGGGTTGATAATGAGGAAATCAGCTGGGTATTCCCAAGAGTCGACTGAAATTTCTATATATTGTAATGTGTCGACTGGTTTAACCATTGATCTATCATCCAATTGTAACATAATTGAAGTAGGTTCAAAGGATGTGAAACCCAGTATATTACAGGCATCGATGGTCAGGTATTAATGGATGCCCCCAAATCTACTAACGTATTTGGAAAATAACAACCCTAGACCATGGGATTCCCTAGGTCTGTATACTTGACTGACTCCTACTTGCCCAGAATAAGATCTGACAAGGCTCCTACCACACGAAGAGTTGATGGATTTTTGACTTTCCTAATAGGCTTCTTCCCACATAATTCCTTAATTGTCTTGGCATAAATTGGGATGTCTTGCAGAGCCTGTAGGAGTGGTATCTTAACATAGAGATTCTTTAGTTCCCCTACAATGTGAAAGTTAGGATATACAGATGGATTTTCTATCATTAACCTCTCGGGAAACGGGGGAGGAGGAGTCGCATCCTCATCAAGGTTTTGTGGCTCAACTATGTTTCCCCCTTGTTCTATTTCTTCCATTATGAGTACAGTCGAGGGTGTTATTGTTGGTTGTATATTATTTTCATTCTCCTACTCTTGGTGATTTTTACTTTCTTCAAGAGAAATTATGCACCCTGACCTCAACCAAAGTTCATTGCACCCTACTGAGTTTATTTCCCCATCCAAATTATCTATAATTTGTACAAGCTAGGATGGTCTATTATTAGGATTTGGATTGGGTTGAGCTGGTAATTGAGGATGCATTTGAGGTTGAGGGTTCTGGGGTAGGGTTGAGCTGGTAATTGAGGATGCATTTGAGGTTGAGGGTTCTGGGGTAATTGGAGTGGTGCTTGTAAAGTGGGCTGAGCTTGGAGAGCCATCCCCATGGGTTGATTGGTCATCCCCATGGGGCACTCCCAGTTTTGATTCCAATTGGGGGCTTGGGAAGCTGTGCTAGTCCACTGTGAAGGATAGGGATTATTGCTTGTATTTTGCTAGGATGGGGTAGGGTATGGCAAGTTAGGCCAAGTGGAATTTGCACTTGATTGATTTGGCCAGGTGGGATTTATAGAAAATTTATTTGGCCAGAGTGCATTAGGATATTGTTGGCACTTCTAGGTAGGGTTAACAAATGGCTGGCCCTACTATGTATTTCCAAAATTTTTCTATTGGTTATACTGTCCAGAAAAGAAAGAGGAAGGATCTTGTAGCTTACCTGGGGGACGAGCCTACCATTGGCGATGTTGAGCCATCAAAGATACCAGTTTTGTTTCCTCTTCTACCTCTTTAAAGATAGATTTTAGTCTTAGGAGAGATGGGCATTGTTCTATTACATGGTCTTTGGCATAGATAGCACACACCCAAACCACATCCAAAGGACATTCCCTCAGACCATGTTTCTTTCTGCATCGGTGGTAAAATATGGCCAAGGATTGTTCTTCTTTTGCATCTTTCTTCTTAGCCTGCAAAACATCCAATCGTGTAGTCAGAGTACTCAAAATATCATTTTTGAAATTCTCTAATAGACTACTGACTTCATCTCAGGTGACACCCCCGCTAGTAATGTTGCTATTCCTGGTGAGGGGAGCCCACATTCCTGATATGGTCCGTGTACTTCCACGTGAGAACCTGATGCACAATAAGATAATATTATCATATGTTTCTTGATAAATATCACCCTTCCCCATTAAATTTAGTGTTTCTACCCATTCATCCTTCATTCCTTTTATAAAAGTGGCTTTAATTACCTCACCTGGTAGTGTGTCGTACGGTGATCTTTCCAAGTTATACTGAAACCTTTCAACATATTACTCTAATGTCTCGTTTTCTTTTGTAGTCATTTGAAGGATTTCATCTTTTGGATCCCTAGTTCTACAGTAATATTGATATTTTGTGAGGAAGGTTTGTTTCATTTCATCCCAATAATTTATAGTTCCTCCTCCTAATCCCATAAACTAGCGCAAAGATGCTCCTTTCAAGGTGGAAGGGAACAACTTCATTTTTTGGGGTTCAAAGGTGTAGTCATATCCTCTATAAAGGACATCAAATTCAAATAAGAATGCATCAGGGTCCTCTGAAATTAATCCATGAAAGGTTGGAAGATTTTGTAATGGGATAGCTTTCATGGGGGCATTAGCAACTGGATCAACTATTGGATAATCCAAAGTGGAAGTTTGAGCTCGTGGTTGATTTGGTTGTGCCATTTGGTCAAAAATGTGCCAATAATCTTCAGGAATTTCTTGTCATGGGTGTTCTATTTGGGGTGATTGATTACTTGATTCCTTAGGGGATTTAATTGTGCTACCACTATCTGGGATTCCAGGTATACCTTCTCCTATCACAGGATATCCAGGATTAGGTGGTGGTGATGGGTTTGCTTTAGCAACCCCACTAGTCTCCCCTTCTCCTTCTTCCATATTACAAGAGTTTCCCTCATCTAAAGGGATGAGAGGTGTAATATTTGTGTTTTTAAGACTTTGTTCAGTCCCTTCAATTCTTCTATGAACCTCAGCATGGGTTGTATTTGGTGAATTTGTTTCTTGAGGGATTCGAGTAGAAACTTTCCTGGTTCCAACCGAAGCTTGAGATTCAGCGTTTCAGATGATGTCGTCTATGAAAGTGCTTCTTCCAAGGGGCATTGAGCCTTGGCCTTTTGTAGCTTTTGGTGGGGGTTTTGGTTTTTCAGGTTCTTTCTTCTTAGTCATACACACTTCACACAAAATTCTAAGTGCCTATATGAACTCTATATATCAGCTGAAGGTAGGTGTTGGCATAATAATTTTACTTATTGTCTACGTAGGTTCTTACCTTCCATTTTAAATACCTCATCCTTCAGAGACACAACCTATGATATCTTTGACATTCTCCCCGACAACGACGCCAAAATATTGGGCTCTAAACATGTCCTAAAACAACCTTAGTTTAACATTAATTTATCGACCCAAGGATTCGTCTTTTATTTCAAGAATATCAACAAATTATATGCAAATAGTTGTAGAGGCTAAAATCGTGTAGTCAAAGGAAATATGAGTTTATCAAAAATCAAGTTCCTCACACATTCATTAAAACTTTGAAGCTAAAATATATACTCAACAGAATTGAAATTTGATCTATAACATGTTGTGAATTAAAGACATTTAACTAAATTGTTGAATTGATCTAACTAAGAAACAATAATTGAATTTATGAAAGTGCTTAATAAACTGATCTATCAATGACTATTTAATCTGTTGGAAAGAACAACTAAGTATTGTAAATTGAGAAGGAACAACAAATGTACTTTAAACAAAAGGAACAACAAATGCTAACTTAATAAAAGGAACCGCATATGCGAAGATGAGAGGAATTGTCGATCAACCAACTACATCAATAAGAATTGGAACAACAATCGATAATATTCAAATGAAGCATCTATCTTTTGTAATCAAACAACACAACTAATCTATAAAAACATCAACATACTCATGCATTCATCTTTAACTATTGCAAAAGAGATTTAAATCACAGAAATGAAATCAAATCGATACAATTATAGATTGAGAAAGTAACTTCTTTAGACTGGGCCCTCGGTCCTTAGAAGCACTTCTACTAGAAACTCAATATGAAAAAATGGTGAAAACGCCCAAAGCTTCTATTAATTCCATAACTGGTACAACATTTACAAAAGACTGTTTGTATAGAGAAATTCTGAGTTCTAAATGCTTGGATAAATTTCTTAGATGTATTTCTATGATTCATTACCCTCTATATATTACAATGATATCAGTAATTTAATCCATCCTAAGGATCGAGAGATCCTCAAGATTGCTTTTACTATTTATAAAGTTTACAACATAGAGAATCAATCTTCCTCAAAACTGCTTTGCGTCTGATCTCTTCATCTTCCAATAGTCTACGTATCTTCAAAATATTTTTGAGTTTAACAATATCTGTCTATTCCTACAATAAAATCAAACAATTCCAACCAAATTTTAGAATTTATATAATATTACTCGATAATATTTCTAGAAGACTTTTTAATCATTTTCTATCCTAATTATCTCTAGTTAATGGAAAAGTCAATCAATATTATATCGTAAACCATGGGAATAAGGAGGATATTTGTACCTTTTCCTCAACTCAACATTGTCAACGAATATTAGCTCATAGTTTATATTTTTAAATTACAGTTGCTGCCATGAATAATATTTACAATGTTTATATTTAAATTTTCATTGTAATTTAGGACGTTTTCCGCTCTTTAAATTGGGGTGGCTTGATCCTCATTGTGAAATCCGAATTTATATTATGAATGGAATATGTTCTAAAATTTGTATTTTATCTATACTTAAATTTTGAATGATCATATTTTTTTTTAGTTGAGGTTATTTTAGAAATGTAACAGTGCATTGTTCATTGGTAAACTAAGGAGCTAGTTCTGAAATTATATCATTAGTTTCTTTGTTTAATTTCATTTAAATTCAAATCAATTCATATGATGAGATCTCTATCAAACTTTATTCTAGATCTAAAACTTTGTATCATTTTCCAGTTAACACCTATGTCAATTCAATTTCATTGTAGTATGGACCTCTATTGAATTTTGTCAAATCTGATTTTATATCATGTTTTTCTCTATAGAATTCGTTGATAAATATGCAGTATATGTAGAATGGATGTCTATGTTTATTTGTAATTTGAATCCAAAATTTTTTGAGATAGTGGGAAGCATGTTAAAAGTTTCTAGATTTTGACTTTTTTTTAACTTGGAGTACGTTAGCCCTTTTTCCTTGACAAGTCATGCATGTGACCAAGGGATAGAACCTAACGCTGGCCAAAAGGGAGTTATTTAGAGCTTCAGGACTCCGGCGCTCCAGAATTTTTTAAATTCAACACTCCTTTTCACCAAGAGTGTTATCGACCGAATTTGGTCTTAAGCAAGGTTGACCAGTAGTTGTAGGTTAACCCTATCCTTCCAGTTTCCTAGTAAAATTTTATGAATTTAATCTAACGGCTAGCGAAGATTCTCCTCACATGAAAATCTACGGTGGAAATTTATTCCACATATCTAGGCTTTAGGGTTTCTATCTACTTTCACAACCTTAGACTATTTCACTCAGATTGCCAAACTGCCGAAGGGATTGAAGATATGACGGCTTACACCCCTCCTTCGATCAACATTTTCCATCCACTCCTGAATTCAGAACTCTAGGAGTTCCTCACCCTTCCAGAACAACAACTCATTTACTCCAGAGTGTCGAACTACTGAACCTAGGAAGGACGAAGGCTCGGGGATCTAACGGTCTTCGATCGATCTCTAGATCTATGGTTTCCCTTCACTCTGGGACTACAAAACTTGGGGTTTTCTTAATCCTTAGCAGCTACCTCTTAAATCAGTCGAAGTGTCGAATCCCAAATAACTTAATGATCTACAACTCACATCTTTCCATCAACTGATGGTCAGGATTTACCCCAGACTTCGGGACTCTGGGAGTTCCTTAACTTTTAACATCACGACACTAATTTCGCTGGAGTACCGTTAACTTTTAACATCACGACACTAATTTCGCTGGAGTACCGAATTACCGAACCTTCAAAGAGAGAAGGCTCAGAAATATAACGGTCCTCGATTGATCGCTAGATCTATGACTAACCTTTACTCTGGGACTTTAGAGCTTCAGATTTTCTCAACTCATAAACAGTTAGGACTCAAACATGTCTAATCATTGAACTCTTGTGGATCCAATGTCCAGTAGTCACTCACGTATCTAAGATGTAGTTTCACTTCCCAACTTCGAGCTTCAGAGCTCACTTAATATAAATAAATCAAATCTATCGAAGTGATGAAGCCTGAAGGTGTCAGGGTTTAACGAGTGTGCTAATCCTATCTAATCAGACAATTGCAGGGATTAACGAGTGTGCTAATCCTATCTAATCAGACAATTGCAGGGATTCTGACTCCTCAATATCAGATTTTGTCTTCTAATTCCTTCGAATGGATTTCAAACTCTTGATTTCCTCACTTGAAACCTACACACATTTTTTCTCTTGAGCTCTGGATTCTAATTGTTGTGTGCACACTTTGCACCTCCCCTATGTAAGTTCGCATTGCCTTTCCTGAGCTTCTTTCTTACGAAATGTACAACCTTCACCCACCCTAAGTGGTCTCTATGCATCAAGTGTTGTTTCTTCTGAACTTGGGCCTTCAAGGGGCCCATCTACAAACTTATGGAGTTAGATCTAAACATGTTGGAATTATGACACCCAGAAGAGGAACTTCAGTTTCTTACATAATTTTATCTCCTTCTCAAAACAAAATTTCACTCGATTGTAGATTTTATTCATCACAGTATCAGTTAGCTTATAAACTATAGAGTAAGCTTACAGTTTCCTCTATGTGTTGAGAGATTTTCTCTTCTTTTATTTTCCTCTCAAATTGTTATGTAGATTGGATATTCATCTACTTGGTTGTAACCTATAGGGTTGTCACACTTATTCCAGGTAAACATAAGTAAAATTGGAAGTGTCATAAATGATAGATTGTCTGTTTAAGGATCTCTTCTTTTTACTGCTAAGTTTCTATCATGATACTATTGAAAATTCTTTCTAACCTTTAAATTAGTAAGATGAATACTTATTGTAATAGTATATATTGTGTTATGAAGTGATGACCAAGATACCAGA